>CAIIXF020000235.1:144841-175841 GCA_903813345.2 Owenia fusiformis | reverse complement strand
TTGACTGCTACTAATTATTAGTGCAATTCTACATACAAGAGAATGATTGATCGATTAATTGCCATGCATCGTCATTGAATGCATTAATTTGTGTTTGTAAAGTACGTATTTTGAAGTTTTTAAAATAAAAATGTCTACTGAGCTGTAAATTGTGTACACCTTTGGTTAAAAGTGATTTATGAGTTTACATTTTTGGTATGGTTTTAGATTTTAATTCTGTAAATCATTTTCAGATGCATCAGAAGTTTTTCCCTGGAGAAATCATAGCATTATTGGAGGAAATCGGACGTTTGACATAAAGTTAAACTTAAGTTAAACATACGGGACTTTTGGAGGAAATCAAATATCTGATATATTCAAACACAAGTTGAATATACCAGACTTGATGCCCATTTTGGAGGAAATCAAAAATTTGATATTTAGTCAAAAAACTAGTTTGACGTACCAAACGTTATGCCTTGTTGGCTGAAATCAAACGTCAATCACATCTAGTCAAAATGTAAAGTGTTTGAAACAATATTTTCAAAAACATTTTATTGTTCCTTACAATGCAATTCAAATTGTACTTTCTGAATCCACTGTTTTAAATTGTTGGTCAGATAGCCTAATAATCAATGAATTGTCTTGAACCATTTTTTCAAAACTTACTTTCAAGCGTTTTTGTTTTCGTTTCTCAATAAACTTCATTGATAGACACGTTTTCGTCAAAAAAGATTAGCAATCTTTGAATCAGTTAACAACAAAGTTACCAAATATGTAGCCTACTACATAAAGTGAATTCTCTAAATCTTGTATAAATATCAGAGGATTCATTTTAATCATTTTAGTTCCATATAGAAAATTGTATGGCCTTTCATTGCAATACATACTCTGCATATTGAACCATACTTTTTTATTGTTATGAATTGTTTTATTGAATCCAATAACCACTAGAATGATTAATTTAGCTCATGTTTTGCGGTATCAAATGTTCGACATCTGTTCGATGTTCTTTAAAACTCATGTAAAGGGCGTGTAAAAGGCACGTATCCCAGCTGGGCGGCCAAACCAAAATATGACGTCACGATTATCACTACGCGCCGGTGATTAAAAATTCTCGGCATACGTCCAGAATCCCCACTTCCCGAATAGATATTCTAATCCTGCAAAAACTACAGAATATTTACACTTTATACTTGGCAGAGACATAAAGTATAGTTTCTTTTTACGATTTAAATAGGTTTCGATCACGCAAACTTCAATATAAGTAGGGTAATTTGAACTTTCATTGCGAGAATTTTGAAGACCCCTTGAAACAATCGAATAAAAACACTAGTTCGGTAGGCAGTTTGAACTGTTGTTTTCGACTTGTAACATGTATTTTCAGATTTCAAGGTGTAACTTTATAAGTTATGACGTGAGTGGTCTATGTCCCTTCATATAAGTGTGTCTGGATCTATACTAGACAGATTCGCTGGACATTAAGTTGAAATGAGCTGTCCTTATCGGGGCTGACTCGATTTGGAATCAGCTGAATGGCGATTTTCCTTCTGACATTCGACGAGTTTAGTGAGCTCTTCAACCGATTTGTTCTTGGTAAATTGCTTGACCAACGAGATTAAAAGAAAGTCTATATCATATAGGTACTGCACATACCTTAAAACTGCATAACACGCGCGATTATTTGTATTTAATCGACTCTTTACCGTCTCCTGATGTCTATTCTAGAGTGAGCAACTACATGTACTTGTCAAATACATTCCACAGGAGGTCAATGATACCGGTCACTGAGTACAGTGGCCCAAAAGGCAAATTATAACATACCGATTACTAGTAGTACCCGGTTACCATAGAAAATATAAATTCTATTGGTAAATGTAACTAAATCAGAAAACTCAGAAAATATAGAATAATAACGTTAATTTTGATTTTCAACTGAATATTATATTGAAATTGGAATCTGAGAATGTTCAATGCTGGGGCATAAATTTAAGGAATGGCAATAATATATGGAAAAGTATATTCATTATGTACATGAATGACATTTGTATATCATTGCAAGAGGTTACATTTTCTTCATTTATCACTGAAGGGGCTAACTTGAGGCAACCATTGTCTAATTCATAAAAATATTGATCCAATCACTCCATTGTAGGCCTAAGTTTTTAATTGGTTGCTAATGGTAAAAATAGTAGCTTGAGAATGAGAATATAATTAAGAAATATAGACCGAAAAGCAGGGGTAATATTGTCGAATACACCCCGCGTGAAATGTTGATTTTGTTTACATTTTATAGAAGGCGTGAATACATTCGTGTTCGAATATAAAATTTAGCATAGAATTTATGCCTGGACTGGAATAAAAGGAGACGTCGCCGTACGGAGAACAGTCTCTTGGGCTCATAATTTTTTAATGAAAAATTTAGAAATATCACCCAAATTAAATCATGAATATTCAAAAGAACACACTTAATTCTGCAAGATGTAAAAATATCACAATTGTTCGAAGCAGGGGTATTACGTGCAGTAGACCGATTCAATAAAATACAATTAGTCTAGATTTGGAGAAAGAAGTTCATCAGTTTACTGCACTCATAATTTATTTTTTTATATGAAAAAATTTGAAATATCACCCAAATTAAATCTTTTCAAAAGCAGACATTCAAATCTAGCCTAAATAATGTAAAAGAATTGTGCAAAGCAGGGTAACGCTAGAGTGATGAACTTCGTTCTTCAAATCGAGAATACTCATTTGTTGAAAATGTTATACCTAGCATTTGTAACAGAATTATGCCTGGTACATACTTTTGCTCTAATAATGCAATATTTAATGTTTTCATGCTGGGGATATAATTGCAAATTTTGTAAAAATTATGCTAACAACAAATATGACACAGACAGATGTTATAATTATTTTAAATATTATCAATAATTCACTTTATTTTCATGATATTCAATACAATTTATATAATATTGCATGTGTTCAAAATAGCAGAACTTGATTGATACCTTCTAAACCATACTATAAGGGAACAAATTCATCATCATTCATAGGGAAGTGATTTTAAAGTGTGCCCCAATTTCAGACACAGATAGACATGATAGAAACCAGAACAACAGCAATGCCAAAGCGTAGCGAATCCCATCGAACAGAAATGGCTGGCATTTTTACAAACGAATGCAAATATCATAAAACAACACACCAGAAAGGCCACCATTTTCAAAATGGTTGCTCACTAGCCAAGTTGTCATCAGGAGAAATAATATGCTTTTAAGTAGCCATCTCTAAAATTTTCGAAAAATCGCACACATACTTGTAAAATAACACACATAAAAATGGTGGCCATTTTTCAAAATGGCCGACTACTCCCCAAAGTTTAATTAGACAATGTGCCATGCTTAAAGTATTCACATATCAAATATGAACAAAATCGCTCCAATACTTTTCGAGTTTTAGTAAAATACGTTAAAATGGCGGCCATTTTTCAAAATGGCCACCTTCTACCAAAAGTGTCATTAGAAATAGACAGTGTGCCATGCTTATAGTATTCACATACCAAATATGAACAAAATCGCTCTACTACTTTTCGAGTTATAGTAAAATATGTTAAAATGGCGGCCATTTTTCAAAATTTTTTCAAAATGGCCGCCTTCTACCAAAAGTGTCATAGGACAGTGTGCCATGCTTATAGTATTCACATACCAAATATGAACAAAATTGCTCCACTACTTTTCGAGTTATAGTAAAATACATTAAAATGGGGGCCATTTTTCAAAATGGCCGCCTTGTACCAAAAGTGTCATAGGACAGTGTGCCATGCTTATAGTTTTCACATACCAAATATGAACAAAATCGCTCCACTACTTTTCGAGTTATAGTAAAATACGTTAAAATGGGGGCCATTTTTCAAAATGGCCGCCTTCTACCAAAAGTGTCTTTAGACAGTGTGCAATGCTTATGGTATTCACATACCAAAAATTTCATAGGACAGTGTGCCATGCTTATAGTATTCACATACCAAATATGAACAAAATCGCTCCACTACTTTTTGAGTTATAGTAAAATACGTTAAAATTGCGGCCATTTTTCAAAATGGCCGCCTTCTACCAAAAGTGTCTTTAGACAGTGTGCAATGCTTATAGTATTCACATACCAAATATGAACAAAATCGCTCCACTATATTTTGAGTTACAGCAAAAATCGTAAAATGAACTTCGTTCGATGGGATAATAAATGTAGATCTAGACAGACAGGAAGTGTGTAATTGAAAAATTGACCAAATGACATTAAAACTTGATACATTTGACCAAGTTTTTGGAATGAGGATATTCTCAAAATTTCAGTTTTCATGAATCTCGTTCTAGCTTTTTAACAGAAAATAATAGGACAAGACAAAAACTAATAAATATCACTCTCAATGAGCATAGCACCAGTCCGTTTGTATGAAGTTCTATCCTCCAGAGTTCCGAAAGTTCGTCAGCTATAGACTTTGAAGTTGTACATCAAAGTTGTACAAATTCAAATTGAATACCATGAGTGGAAGACATTTTGATGACAAAATATATTTAAAAATTCAAAATGGAGGCCATGTGAAATAACTGATAGGTTGTTTTCTTGGTATTTTAATGACAAGATATGTGGCATCCATCCACCAGGTTGCATGCTGATTTAGCAGAAAATGAGAATAAAAACATGTAAAAATTAGTTAACATTTTTTTTAAATCATAATTTCATAATTCCAGCGACATATTTCTAACCCTTTTTCTCAACACAGCCCCTGTGAGGAGGGGGGTCATGCCAAAAACTCACAGATTCAATGGATAGACAACCAAAATTTTAGATAAGCAGAAATAATCATTAATTTGGTTAAAATGAAAAACTAAGATTTTAAAAACTATTTACCAATGTACCAGTGTACAGGGTGTCCAGAAAGTATGGGACCCCCTAGGCAGACATATACCAATGCCTTCACAGTATGTATTATATAACATTTTGAAGGTTATCAAGAATTACATTGACTTGTCCAGTATCATGATTCAACTCTCAAATAGTGTTTGGCCAAGGTGAGGGTAGATACTCCATGGAAACTCTTTATTTCCTTAAAAATGTTTTAAGAGGATTTAAAATGCAACATGGCCAAAGAAAGACACACTACTACTAATTTAGTGTAAAACTGAACTTCAACTGTAGCCAGAAAGTAAATTTTGAAAAATCTGTAACCTTTTTCCAATTTGGGAATTGACACATGATACTTGGCAAATCAATGTAACTTTGGATAAGCTTTAAAATCACATATGACAATGGGGGCATTGGTACATTCTGCCTGTGGGGGTCCCATACTTTTGGGACAGCCTATAAATCTTTCCAGCAAATAGTATTTTCCAGAATATTTCCAATATTAGTATTTTCCAATATATCCTTATCTAATTTTGAATCATAAATCATTACCTCAAAGAGTTGGAAGACAGGAGAATCAAATTGTCCCTGCTAACTGACTCTCTTTATAGTTCAATTTTCATGTCAACATCAAAGTCGTGTTATCATTCATTGTTATCATTTTGAGTATATAGTTCTTGGCATCTCGTTAACATTGCACAGTATCATTTTGTTTTCACCTTATCAATACTCTGCTGTTATGGACATGGTCTGGTCTTAAAATCTCCATTGTGTTTCATCAGGAACTGAGTTTTTCAGATCAGACAAAGTTGATTTAACTGTACCATTAATAGGTGATGGTGAATGGTGTAACGTTACGCCTTCATTTTTGTTGATTGATTCATGTGAAGTTGTAAATCTGAGCTTGATATTGTTGATAAGTATCTAGTAACCTTTGAAGCCAGTCATTTTTGCACCTATGGCAGGGAACATCTTCAGCCAACACAAAAAAATCTGAAAAATTAGAAAAATACATGAATATTAATGTTATATTATAAGAAACTTGATAGGAAAAAATCATGTTTTCTGTAATCAATATGACAATATAACAATGGACTAGTTATTAGAAATAATCTTGATTTACACAATTCAAAGTTTTCAAAATTCAGTCAATGTGATATCATACTTGAAATCTACATATTACTAGTAAATAATATCTCTTCAAATGTTGCATTGTGGGTAATAATTCAAGAAGACATTCCAGTAAAAATATAATTTGTGGGAGAATGTTCACATTTATTATTGCCATAATTGTGATGAATTCCATTTTATATTAAATTATCAACATGTATGCAGATGAGATAATCATGTTTTTATTTTTGAGTTAAATCATTCATGAAAAGTACAAAATAAGATTTTTCTTGGAATGTGTACAAGAAGCATTTTCTCCAATTTTTAAAACCCAAGGCAATACTTCCCTTCTGTTGAAAGCCCATGATTAAAACTGATGAAAATTCAAGTCACTTTAGATTTTTTCAAAATTTTCAAAATCAAGCATAATCGATTCCTCGGCTAGCGAGGGGAAATGGGAATCCCCGTTGAGTCACGCAAACGCCCACATGTGCCTTTAATCAGGCAGCCAATCAGGTTCATGATCAACAAATTCAACAACCAATCAGGTAACAGGTGGATTTTCTGGTATATTCTAACTTCAGATTAAATTAATTACTGCGAAATTAATTAGATCTGTCTGTACAATTGCAAAATTAACACTGAAAGCTGGGGATTGGGGACTTTGGTAAGTATATATCTAGTGGTTGAATATGTGGTAAATTTCAATATACCCAATAGTATAGTCTCCTTAAACTTTCAAAATAATCCAATGTTGATTAGCTTACTGTTTTAGGAAAAGAAGCAAATATTATGTTTTAAATATTGCTTCTACGAGGAATATAATTTTAAAATGCATTTTTCTCTGAAACATTTTCATGACACACATGCATAGATAGTTCATTTCTTGCTTATTTATCAATACATTTTTTAAAATCAAAACTTAGATGATATATACGGTATACCAACTTCAGTTAGTTACATGAAAACAAACAGTTTACCTAGTGTTCTCCATCAGAGGATTTGAACATAATTTCTGTTCTAGGTTGAGTCAAGGCATTGTTGTTGGTCCTCTATTCTACTTTTGCAAGGCATTTCCTGAAAAAGTTATATATATTTTTTATTAGGGCTGAAAAAGCTATTTTGATGGTAAAGGTCATTTTGACAATAACCATTGTGATCCTGGCAATGTAAATGATATATGGGAGTACTACAACTGATTGAAGATCAAAGCAGAACTCAGTTATCTTACTTCATTCAAAAAACGTTAAAATAACATGATTATTTCATTTCCTGTTTGGTGTAAATTTCTGATAACTACCATGAGACCTTAATGTGACCATAATATAATTAATTAATCACTGGCGGATCTGGGGGGGGGGGTAATGGCCGGGGCCTCGTCATTTGGGTGGGCTCAGAAAAAAATGGGCCAAAATAAATTTTGGTCCAAAAAAGTCTTAAGGCCCCAGAAAGTGGGCTTTTTTGGTCATAATGGGGGCTTCTAAGGCCTTATTTTTTAATTTTAGGCCAAAGTTTCAACATAATGGGCCTCAAATGTCAAAACTTGGTTGTAGGGGTCCAAACATTTTTTTCGCTGAAGTTTTTTCTCAGACCAGAAACTTGCCCCCCCCCCCCTTATTGGTTCCCAGGCCCCTGCAGCCCTGTAAATGTTCGCTCGCCACTCAGGTCAAGAAACATTGTAAACATTTTACGGAACTACCTTGACTTTGTCGCAAACCAACAATATACACTGTTACTGTACAGCATTAATTTCTTGAATTTGCACAACACATGTAAGGTTACACCTATACTCACATAACAAGCAAATCTAGTCTTGGGAATTCACAAATATGAGGCATTGCTGTTCAGATTCAGAGAGGGAAGATGACATTGAAATCCCCTGTGAAATCCACAAATTAAATCTGGTAGGCACATCGAAGCAGAGGCAGAATCAAGGAGTTCTGGAACTTGCTTTCTGGAAATGCACAAAAGAAATAGCTATATATTTTGCGCATGCGCAATATGACCCAAATATGGTCCCTAATTTTGAAACAACATGGGTCATTTGGAGGCGCTGACATCGAGCTTAACTCCAAGACCCTTATGCTATTTACATCAAATATACAATATTTATTATCACATCAATGTGTGAGTAAATTTCTAGATTCCTATGTGCAATAAAAGATACTGAAATTTGATGAGATTGCCTCTAACTTTAAAAAATTTCAAAAATCAAAAATTACACCATCATTATTCAAATTATTTGTTTTCAAACTACGTTATGTAACAGAAATACTGAACTTACTTAAAAGCCGTGAACTCCATCGTAATCACCTGGAATCCCTGAATCCTGTAAACACTATCGGTTGATCTAAATATCCATGAATCTACTAAAATCCGTTCAAATAGGCTGAGCCAGTTCAATTTGTTTTCAGCGCCATCGATACTTTAAAATTACGAACGAAAGGGAAAGACCCCTTGGAATCAACTAAAAATTGATAAAACAGTTAGCGATTATTGTTTTGTTTGACATTCTCTCTTGATTTTAAGTACAGTAATGCCAAGTTGGTGCTCAAAGCCATCCACAAACAATTTATGAATGACCGATGTTGTTGTTTTGTGGCTGAAATGCAAAATTTAAAAAACAGGTCACGTGACCTGAGAAGGTCCTTTGGCATTTCAGCAATTTGGCGGATTCAAGAGTAGAAACCGCTCCAGATGATGGCTTCAAATTGCCATAAGAACTTCGAATTGATGCACAATACGGCTTACTTATGCGTATTTAGATCATACGCATACGTTGAATTCAAGAATTAGTTGCTAAAGGGCTAAAAATACTGAAAACTTCGAGTCCGAAGACGACCCTCTTCAAAAGCCAGGGCTTCACCATTTTGGGTAATTTTGACACGACAATATGACTGGACCGCAATTGATTCAAGTCTCCTGACAAAAGTACTTATCCAGGTATTTTTATATTTAGACATCATATGTATTTTAGACTACTTTTTATTTATCAATAGATTTTTAACCACAGATCTGTAAGAAAAAAATTTGCCCAAAACATTCTGAACTAATGTTTCCTCAGAATTGTTTTTGTCATTTAGCTGATTTTCTGATCACATATTTTTTTCGACGTGAAGAAATCAATTCCCAACAAAAACTTAATGCGGGGATTGGGAACTACACGTCAATTTTATCATCTACTGGTTATTTTGTATCGGCTAACTACGGGTTTCATCCGAGATTGAGTGTTTACAACTTCAGGGGACCATGTCAAAATCGATCCCTGAGAATTAACATTTTTTCTGAAAATCAATTACTGCTGACTAAGTGGCTGATAACTCGAGAAATATATAAGAATGGGCAATAAAACGTTCAAATCACGTCCGCGAATTAAGGGGGGTGCGTTTTGTACTAAAATCACATAAATAACTAATCTCAGAAAAAAATGCCCAAAACATGTATACGACCCCAATTTTCAAAATTATCGAAACCCAGTTTCAAAACTTTTCTCTTTGAGGTCTTCTTTCTCACCCACCATACCTTATTTTGCTTATTATTCGTGAAATATAGTTACATCCCGATATCTCCAAACGTTTCCCGAAATATCGGCCAAAACCATTACGTTTATCGATATTAAAAGTCAATTTATGCACAGGTGTCATTTTATATGATTTTTGGAGGCGGGACTATATTCTGTAGAAAAGCACGATTTTCGCGTAGTTTTCAGGTTAATGCCGAATGACCGCGACAATTGATTTCTGGGTTTGGCTGCCCAGCTGTCCCTGAAAACAGTTGAAAGGTGCTCAAAATAATTTATCAAAATATGAATGTAAATTAATGAATGTTATGGTAATGAATTTTATAGACTGAATTACCATATTTTTCATCACTGTACGGGCCTGAGCGTACACATACTTGTATCTATTTTAACTGATAGTTTAAGAAGAAAATGCAATACGTTAATGAAAATGAATAAACGCGTGTACTTTATGTCATATAGTATTTGTATAAGAATATTTTATGATGGCTTCATAAAGATTATAATTCAATCCCTAAATACAGAATTTATGTGTTTTTCTACCTTTTTCTATTGTATGCTATTACTGAAATACATGTAGCTGGAGCAATTTTGTTGAAAGTAGAAGGAAAATTAGCGCAACAGATTTTGGACAGTCATATGTTGGATTTATGCCATTATCTGGGGATTTAAACAGGTGCATATGTGAGGCTAATGTATAACCTCCAGAAAAAGCAATTCTAGAGATAATAAATAATTTCGACTTTGAGACAGGGTAGATGCAAACAACCTACCCACATGTTTTTCCTAATATGTTGCGCTATTTAATTTCTTAAAAGGAATAACTGATTTCTTTTAGATAAAGTGGAAAACAATATTTCGCATGTTATTTTCCCATAGGGAAAACTCATGCAATCCATTGCTTTCAGCTAATTTTAGTCACCAAAAATGTATATCTTTAAAACCCCTGAAGGAATCACTTCTTCCTTTAGTTTCAAGTGGTTAACTGTGTTTCAAAACACAACATATATCGATGCAAGAAAAATTAAAAAAGCAGGGATGAAAGGGGTTGAAAATCAGGATAACATTTCAGACAAAACACGTGGATGGATTGCTTGCATCTACCCTGTCTCATAGTCGAAATTATTTTATCATATGACACTTTGGCCACTGAGCAGCCATTTTGATAAATGACGGTTATTTTTTATGTATTTTATTAGTTTGTGATCTAACCACAGGTTGCTCTCTTGGTTTATAATAAGAGTGTGTGGCCATCCTGCAAACCGGGCTGCAAACTGAGAATGTATTACAGAGAATGTATTCTCTGTTTGCAGGACGGTCACACACTCTTATTGCCCTGGGACCACACATTGCTCTTACTGGAAAAGTAGTGGGGTTTTTATTTTTTTTCTTTGGATTAACTTCAATTAAATTATCGAAAATAAGAATACCATCGGCTATCACGAGTCTCTTGAAAGCCCATGTGTATACGCCATTGTGCTCTTTTTGTGAATGAAAGGGACTAATGTGTAGTGGATATATTTCCCGGGGGTTTCACTGCAGTATACTTCTTAGTACCTATGTGCCGCGCCAAAGACCCTCTTTTGAGCAATTTTGCCATGTAAATTTCCTCTCAAGATTGCAAGTTTCCATGTATACTTCCTTTCAGACTTATAAAAGGGAGTATTTCCTTTCATATTGGTATATTAACTAGAAAATCCATTTTTTGGTATTTTGTTTTATTATTTAGAGTGATATATTTATGATGTCACACTTTGAAGACAGCGTTTTTTTGTAAATAAACGTCTAAGCATGAAATTAACAATAAATTAATAATGATACTTCTGTCCTGATCATTGTAGGCCTTTTAAATCGTATTTTTATGAGTATCTGCTGTATGCATTACACGTGTTGTGTGTTTCCAATTGTTTCCTCTTGTGCTAAATTAGAATTGAAGTTTTTACAAATAAAGTTGATAAAAATTATCTTGAGTAGGTGATAAACTAAAACGCAAACAGCATCGATCAATTGTGTTCGACACGAAGGTCAGACATTGCAAACGGTTGGATTCGACAAACCCAAATGTCGGGATAGGTAAGTTTGAGAATTTGTATTTCACGAAATGACTTATCGTTGTAAGAACCAGATAATTTTCACTATTGCTATATCAGTATATAAAGCATTCCTTGAAATGTAAAGGGAATGGCGTACCTTCGAGGCAAACGTTATGACTGAGGTGTATCTTGGATGTTTTCAATAAAGGTACCGCCCATCTAATAATCAAATATGCTACCCTGATAAGTTTTCTAAATACGACTTTAGTTTGAGATAATTCATCGCTTTGTTTCATTTAGTAAGTAATATGTCACGTAGGCTTAATCGTAAAAACCTTGTCATTTCTAATGGTTTGATTTTTCCAAATAAGTAAGGAATACGTTATGTAAGTTTGACTCCCCAGTATCGATGCTAATGATTTATGCATTTCTATCTTTCGACAATAGGACTAGGCAAACTGGAGTCATCCCAAATGACGAAAATGGTGTTTTGGGAAATTCATAAACCAATCATTTCACTTAAAATTCTAAACCAGATAAATGTAAATTTCAAAAAAACTTGTTCGAATGATACAAAATCTAGGTCATCCCTAGATAACTACTAGGCGACGTCTACGATCTATTAAAAAGTTTACCTTTGGAACGTTATCATGATACGAACACGATCAAGTGATTGAAGCGCGATCAGAGGTTATCAATAGATTAATACTTCTTCAGGGGATCAGTTGCAAAATCTGTTACACGAAATAGAGGGGGTAAATTACACATTTTCTTTCCATTGTGAAACTCCCTAATTTCCACCTTACCACCACTCCATGTATGGTCGATTTTTAGAGCTCAGCAGAGAGTTTAACTTCTCACCAATCTGACACCTATCTTTCGAAACCACCTTGACAATAATGCCCATGTGAGTTTTTTTTAATCAAGTTTTGTTCAAATCTGGTTTTGTTATTTATTTAATTCTTCATTTATAGCTATTTGCTTAGTTAAGATGGCGTTACCAAGGGCAACATGGTGGTAACACCAACACGGTGATAAGAGGCAGTGGATCCAACGGTAACAAGTTGGCATGGCGGGTTTACCAACAAAGAGTGATGCTTCTCAAAAGGAAGTCGAAGATCGTGCATATGACGAGTCTCGTGGAGCACTTGAAGATTCTGGTAAGAACGATCTGTCAGAAACCTTATCAAATGTAATAGAAACAACTGAATTCTATTAGTGGCATTCCTCTTTTGGTGATACATTTAAGCTAAGCAAATGGACAGATCTATAATGATTTATATCTATTCCAATATATTCAAAGTCTGAGCTTGACTAGTTTTTTTGTATACAAACGCCCTAACAGCTGATTTTGTGACGTACTGTAGTCCTTGGTTCAGTTGGTTATAATACTGTGGAAACTGTAAAATTTTGAAAATTAAAAGTAGTCAACTTCATAAATCACCAAGGATCCAATAATGCTCCACATGCTTTGTATTGATGATATTATACATTTCTAGCTATTCCCTTTCCAGATGAACTAAATGAGCGATATCTGTACTTGATTGCAAGAAAAATAGAACCAGACAAGTACTTTGACATGGGTTTGTTACTTGGCCTGGAATATTCTGAAATCGAATCCATTAAAACAAGCAACCCACACAGTTCTAGCCAATGGGTGTTCCTCGTATTAAACAAATGGAGACAAAGGCAGGAGATGGATGCTGACAAAATACAAATTCTTGCAGTTGCACTTCAGGAGATAGGAAAGGTTGATCTTGCAAATAAAGTCAGGGCAGCCAAAGGGACATCCAGTAAGTCAATAGGTATCGACATATTGTGAGAATCATCAGAAACTGACGAATCTGATTTCAAAAATTGATTATGAGCGTGGCAGATAGAAACTAAACGACTCATGGTACACACTACACAGTGAGGTACCTTTTTAAAGGGAAAATTGACAAATCCTTATATTAGGAACCGGTGTCAAAAATCATCACAAACAATATTATTGAAATCGAATCGATCGCTCACAACTTCCCTTTTTAGTTGCAGCTATAGCGGCCACTTCTCGTTCGATGTCTCGATGTGACGAACTGTTGATAACCCCGAGTAATGGAATTGCTCCAATTTCATTCAATATACCACATATCCCACCAGGTAAAGTATGTACCACTTGCAAGTCGATATTTATATTATTTAATCGTTTTAATTATTTATTGATAAGATGTATTTTAGGCCTACTTGTCAGTTGACGTGAAAAATCGTGCAAAAATTCAGGGTTGCACAAAAACAAATATTAACAAATAATGTCATTCTCATGGTAAACTGTTCCAAATTATTTGTTCTTAATCATTTGTTTTAAATTAAAGTGATCCTTTTTGGTCTTTAATTGCTACCGGTTTGGAATACTGGATATTTGAAGAAGAAAGGCAACGTCCAGTAATTAAAAGTTGGAAATTGAAAAAAATCACTATAGGAGACCGAATCTTGAATTATAAGACGTGTCGCAAAAAGGTGGCGCATTTGTTTTTTAAGGGTATTGCGTCAATGTAACTTTGATTCCCCGGATTATGAGATAATATTCTAATTAAAGTTATATATCATTTTAAAGCTGTTTCGATGAGGTTTTTAGATCAACTACACTCCGTTCACGATTCTTGCGCGTTCTTTTTTAAAAAAGAATTTTTACCAAAACATCTGGCAAATATCCCCTGTTGACACGTTACATCTTGAATAATTGTTCGTCTTTAAACGCTCATAACTCAAACAATATATGACTATTATACTTATTTTTCGTCTTGATAAAGGTAGATGGAAGTTTTATTTCAAAGGATGAATTTTAGTAATCGTCCCATATTGTGACGTCATAGACTTTGAAAAATAGAATCTGTTGACAGCGACCTTTTTTGCTCATTTTTTGTTACCTTCAACTCTTCAGGTGTACATTAAACCAAAAATACGAGATCAATTTTTAATAAATCATGCATGATTATTTTGCTCTTAAACTCTAGTTTATTAATAAATAGTTGATTTTGTTCGCAAAAGTATGTGTTTTCTGTTGTATGTGGAAAAGAGGAGGACGAAAGGTTTTCAGAATTCATTAAAATAGGGCTAATTTACGCCATTCGCCTATTTTCAAGCAAAGCAACACGTATATTTATTTCACCTAAAATATCAATTGATTCGTGTTTTATGATGCTCCTATCCCATTGTTAATACATATACGATATCAGCGTTATTTGCCTTAAATATTTTGAGATATAGAGGCAAATGTGGAGGACGAAAGGATTTCCATATGTGTACATTTTTCTCAAAAAAACGTCACATTCTGTGGTGTTAAAAAGCGAAAATGGGTAACAATGCGTGCGCGACCTTTTTGCGACACGTCTAAGAAAGTAACACGTATCTGTATTTTGTCATCGTTTGTTTATGAATGCCTTTTTGATTCGCAAAACAACACCATCAAGGTCTATGAGATTCTCAGTATGGGGTTTAGCGATCAAATGCATACCATTGCTAAGCGTTCACAAATATAGCAGCTGTAGCTATCTTTGTTTTTTATGACGGTTACTGTAGCGATCAAATGCATACCATTGCTAAGCGTTCACAAATATAGCAGCTGAAGCTATCTTTGTTTTTTTATGACGGTTACTGTAAACTACTTTGATTGTTTTCTGCGAAAATAGCTAGATTATACTCCACACGTTACCCCTGAATTCTCAGATTTGATTTGTATACGCAATTTAGGGTCGCCTGGAATACATATTGAAATCACAACGAAGGACAAAGGGATGGGCATTACTGTATGTCCTTTGTCAAGAGCCACAAGTACAGTTCAACAAGATATCAGTATCGAGCAAGAGGCTTTTAAAACTGCATCGGACCCCACATTTAAACAACCATTGGAAGACTTTCTATTGCAAAAAGGAGTTGAACATAAAGATAGCGCTCAAGGTTCACTTGTGATGAAAGTGAAAGTAGTTGATCAGCAGAAAGCAGCAAAATTGATCGAAGACTTCCACACTGGCTCATTGACACTGACTTTGGTTGAGCTATTGATTCCAGAAGATACGAGGGAGAAATATATCGGAACATCTTTCACGGTGAAATTAACCTTAGACGAGGGATTTGTTCGTGATTGCCAGGGTAAAACGATTGGTACGTCCATGATGACCAGTCAATATTAAGTCAATTCGATGAACACAGCTTAATTTTTTTTATTCTTAAAAATTGATGTTTTAACTTTATTCCACATACTATAATAATAAGTATTCGTAGTTTTCAATCAATATTTCTTGAATTTTCAATTTTATTTACAAATCCCAACTACCATAACTGCCCTGTCTACCCCTCTACTTACAAGTACTGTTGAAAATATCGAACGTGGTCAAATTGACCCCTTTGCAGACGATTGGGGTTACGCACGTTAATTGACCGATCTGGTGTCGAAAAACTTAGGGACATAGATGTCTTATATTGTCTTGGCTTATTGAAGATATCAATGATACGTTTAACATTACTTGTCTCCGATTGTTGGTTTCCCACATAGACGAGTATTTTTGCAAATGTCGGACTACACTAGAAGTCGAATTACCATTCAAATAAACCTGCTTTTTCTTACAGCAGAACGTGAACAATACGATTCAGGCCAGCATGGAATAGCCACGCAGTCTCCTTTCCTCCAAGATGCAACTGATATTTCAACTGATCTCAATAACCTAGTTCTGTCAAAAGCTGAAACGGAAGTACAACTTGGTGAAAAGGCCTCCCTTGCAGAAGAAGAGATAACGAAAGGCGAATTACTCGAAGGAGCAACTGGAAGCTCTAGTGAGTGAAATTTTCGTAGCTATTTCAATAGACAATGTGTTGTTCTTAAAGCAGGTAGAGGTTGCTTCTTTATTCGAACTTGCTGTGATGATTGGCAATTGATTTTAGATTCGGCATTTAATTTTACGTGGGAAGGGCACCCATCTTTGCATTTATTTAATTTTGACAGTTTAATTAAGCGTTTCTCAGACTACAGAAGCACCGCAACAATAAGAAGCTGAGTCTTCTATCATACACAAATTGAGGACGGTCATAATATGAAAATCATCAATATCATCAGTATATAATATTCAACGTGTTTAGCGAAATAGGGCTAGTCTGTAGTAGTGCGATCAACATGGTAACATGGCGTTCTGTGATATAGAAAGGTTTATTTTATTTATGCTCTTGTTGATACAAACTATTTACTGAATTAAAAAATACAAATGTTTCTGTAGAAATCCCTACTAAGTATCAAAGCCAAGAGGAAGCAGCGAGTAATGCTGATGGGAAAATAACGTCCCAGTGGCAGGACATTGATGTAGCAGGTGAAGACATTGATAGCGACCAACTAGTGGGAGCTGTAGGTGGATTTGGAGCGGATGTTACAGGTGAGTAAATATACCATTTCATTACGACATGTCGTAATGTAGAACTTGTTTTCAACAATTACTGAAAATGAGTTGAATTGAATGTAAATAAACAGTTGTTTTACAGAAATGAAGGTCGCATTATTTCAAACTATCTCAATATTTGGTAGATACCATTGACCATTACCACGTTATTGCTCGAATTTAGAGTCTGGTAATCACAAAGTGACATCCTTGAACAATTTAATTATGCCCAATTCTGAAAGAATGGTGCATAGTCAACCGCCAATTGCAGCCGAAATTGCAATAGTAAATGCATACAATATTTAGAGCACGATTTATATATGTTGAATTCCATAACTTGTCACACAGTCTGTTTCCAAATACAGTAATATGGTATCATGAATATATTTACCAAAACCCTTCAGCACGTAAAGTATTTTTATATCTATATCCCTTGCATCTGGTTGGTAAATATTAACAATGATAACTATACCAGCTTCAGTGAGTATGCAAAACAATTGTAAAATACACGTAGTTTCACATGATTGACGGAGGAGCATCGTGGTTTTTCGGTACAGACGAAGGATATTTTCACATCTTAATTTCAAAAGAAGACGCCCGTGGTCTCTCTATCAATCATAGATATCCCATGAATATACATGTGTTCTTGCAGACATCCAAACAAAAGATCAGGTCCAAGATGAAACTACCATTGATGTAGACACTTACGTGGAGGAAAAGCTTGGCGATCCTTGGGAAAACATGGAAGCATTTGAGATGGCAGGTAAAGCCATGGATGACGATCAACTAGAGGGAGCTACTGGTGACACTAAAACGAATTATACAAGTGAGTACATGATCAACCCATAGGTTCTTGGCCGATATAAAGATGGCAGCACCAACAGAATCCAGTCGATTACCATGCCATCTTTATTTAAAAAGTATTTCTATCGACCTTTGCCTATGGTTTAACCCTTGAATAGCCCCAAAGGGAGCAATTTGAAACAAATAACTTTTCCCTTCTATGGAAACAACGTAGGCTTTTCGATTTTTAGGTAGCGCGACAAATACGGATGAATAAGGCTACCAGACAATATATTAGCTGAATAAGAGAACGGTCACAGGGATTTGGACTGCAAATTTACCTTAAAATCAATGAATGCTTGGGTAGTTTGATCCGGGAGTTTGATACATATTCAAGACTTATTACCTCTAAAGTCTCATTAACTTGTAAACTATATCTTATTAGTGTAACCATGGGGGAGTGGACGTGGGTTACATTACAAATCGAATTAACAGAATAAGAATATAAAATGTATTTAAAATGTATTCAACCCTATAATCAATCAAATGATCAAAATGTTATACAAATGAGCTAAATCTCTCAACTGATCTTAATACTCAAGCTACCTAAATCACTAACTGATCTTGTATTCAAGCTACCTAAATCACTAACTGATCTTGTATTCAAGCTACCTAAATCACTAACTCACTTAAGACCAAAACCACAAATGCTTAAGGCTGTGCACCTAGTTTGTACCCCAGAGCTGCAAATAAAAGTAATGTACAAATAGCTGTTTGTAAAGCAGGTAAAATACAATAATGAAACATACAGTTTTATGATAAACTTCTTAGTACTAAGGGCTATGGGACTTAAAGGGCCCTTATTCTGTTCCCAAGAAAACCCTTATACTGTGCTTGACGCACTACATACATTTCTCTATTGAAATAACCAAATATAAATATAATTCAGTTACTTTATGCAAAATGTACCATGAAGGTTTACAATTGAGCAATATAAAATAAAATGTGGAATGTACCTTATAAAATAAGCTATACAGTCTCTGAGTGCTAGCCATACATCTTTAGTACGCACACAGTGTCTCCTGTAAAACGTGTGTACCAAGATAAGTCATATGAAATGACATAAATGGTGGTTTTAATTGTAAATGAATAACGCACAAGTGCATGAAACGAACATCACCTTATGGACAATTGTTCCAACACATTGTTCAAGTTTTACAAAGAAATTACTCAAAAGTATTTGAAATACAAAAATAATATTTACATCAAATTGGAGCTAAAGTTATGGAGAATAAAATGAATACAATTGGCATAATGTTGGTATATTCTAAAGGGTAAAAAGTGACAAAAATATATGAAAATTTCTTACCATGTCTTTACAGTTCAAAATCAAGGCTAGCACTGGTGATTTGGAAAGTAAATGCAATCAAGGTTAATCCCCTTGCATGTGCACACTGTGTGTAAATCAAAGCTATTCTCCTAGCAGGGTTTGAAAATATAATTGAAATACATAAAAATATAACTCTCCACAGTAGGGTTTGAAAATCTAAAACATCCTGTCACACACACGCGGACTCGTCATCATTTGTCCCAAATTATCCTTGCTCTTGCTACCACAGGAATTATAAAATACATTAAATTCTAACAACAAAATGTCACACACACGTGGAACATAGAAAATAACATTATGAAATACCATTATGAAGGATTATCCTCCCCTAATTAACATCCACTACCTTAAAATGGTAGTCAATAAAATTATGCTCTGTTAACAAAGTAACTTTTTATATATGTATTGTGTTTCTTTTATAGTATAAATAACAGTAACATATAACAGTAATTTGAATTATTAAAATAGAACAATAGTTAAGAAAATAACATTTATTACAGAACGCTTATCGCAAATCACTAAACGCGATAAAATATATATCTCAATTTTTCTGACATCATGTCTACATCATGTCATTCTGAGCTGCTAATCTTTTTGATCTCCTGATAGTCTCAGTTTCAGGCACATCTTCATGTTTGTTTTGTTTTATTCCTCTTACTTTCTGTGGAACTTCTTTTAAGTCTACTAAGTTTACAGTTTTTCTCGCTCCATACTTATTTTCTATCGTGTAAACATCATTTTTCCTTTGTACAACTGTATATATGTCTTCTTCAAAAGAATCTTGGATTTTATTTCTTCCTTGTATTCTCTTCCTGGTAAGAACTTTTGATCCTATTTCTATAACAGTCTCTCTAGCTTTCTTGTCAAAGATTTCTTTTCTTCTGTCTGCTTCTTTGTCTATTTTCATTGCTGCTTTTGTGTGTGCTTCTTTCAATATTCTTTCATGTTCTACTATCCAACTTTTGTTCTCTTTCTGAACCTGTTTTCTTTATCCTTGTCACAAGTATCAACATCGTCAACACCTAGCTGAATGGATATTGGAAGTCTCGGTTCTCGACCAAACATCAGAAAGAAGGGGGAGTATCCCGTAGAACTGTGTGGTGTTGTGTTATAACAATAGGTCAGTTCTTTGATATAATCAGGCCATCTTCTCTTCTTGTCTTGTTCAAGAGATATCAGAAGGTTGTGAAGCGTCCTATTAAATCTTTCGCATTGGCCGTTTCCTGAGGGGTGGTATGGCGTTGTTCTTGATTTTTCTATATTATACATCTTACAAAGACACTTGATGACCTCACTCTCGAAGTTTCTTCCTTGGTCGCTATGTATTCTGTGTGGGATGCCAAATATCTGGATAAATGACCTCACTAGTACTTTAGCTACAGTCTCAGCTTTTTGATCTCTGGTGGGTTCTGTGATTGTGAACTTTGTGAATGCGTCTGTGATCACAAGTACATTTTCCATTCCATTGGATGCTTTTTCAAGAAGAGTAAAGTCAATAAAGACTAGATCTAATGGTCTATTCGCTGTAAGTCTGCCTAGAGGTGTAATAACTTTCTGGTAAGGCATCTTTCCGAACAGACATCTGCTACAGGTTGTGATATATTTTGTGACATCTTGATGAAGTTCTGTCCAATAAAATCTTTGTCTGATGAGCTTCTCTGTTCGTTCTACTCCTTGGTGTCCTGTGAAGTCATGTAGTGACTTAAGAACTTCTTCCTTCAGAACATCTGGTACAACAGCTTGGAATACAGAAGTGTCATTAAAGTGTGATTTTCTGTACAGGATTTCATCTATCATTACAAGGTTTTTCAACTGTTTAACCAATTTTCTTTGACTTTTTGTGAGTTTCTTCATTACTTTTGAAGTAGGTTTGTAGTTAACTTTTACCATCTCAGTTATGAGAGCGATATCCCTGTCATTTTGCTGTAATTCTCTGTAACCATCCTTCGTTATTGTTGGTAGAAATGAAGATGCTACATCTTGTGATATTTCTGCTTCTATTTGTAGTGCTGCAACTTCTTTTTGTTTGGCTTCTTTTATTTCTTCCATCTCAGGTAAGTATGTGATGTCACACTGTTTGGCAAGTATCTGCATTGCACTAACTTCGAAATCTTCTTCTCTATCATCTTCTTCTGAGTCATGTTCTAGTCTAGATAGGCAGTCTGCAGCTGTGTTGGTTATCCCAGGTTTGTATTTGATGTCGAAATCAAAACTCGCGAGATCAGATATCCATCGCTGTTCCAAAGCAGGTAGTCTCTTCTTGTGCATGATGTATGTTAAGGGATTATTGTCTGTGAATACAGTGAACTTGGTTCCTAGTAAGAAGTCTCGAAATTTCTCTGTTGTGGCCCATTTAAGTGCGAGAAGTTCTAGTTTCTTGGATGAGTAGTTTTTCATATTTCTCTCTGCACCTCGAAGTGATCGACTGCCATAACCTATTACTCTCATTCTGCCATCTTGAAGTTGGAAAAGTTCGGCTCCAAGGCCCGTATTGGAAGCATCGGTTTCGAGTATAAATGGTTTGGAATAATCTGCAAAACCTAGACATGGTGCTGTTGTTAGTCTTTCCTTGATCATCTCCATAGCAGCTTTACATTCTGAAGTCCAAAGTTTCTCTATGTTTGCTGTCTTTTTGCTGGATTTGTTGAGAACCTTCTTTACAAGATCATGTAGGGGTTGAGTTACAGAAGCATAGGATTTGATGAAACGTCGATGATATCCTGCAGTTCCTAGGAATTTTCTCAAGTCTTTTAAAGTCTTTGGTTCCTTCCAGTTGACAATCTGATCTATCTTGGATGGGTCTGGTTGAATTCCTTCTCCTGAAACTTTGTGTCCCAAGTAGATTACTTCTGTTTTGAAGAAATGGCATTTTCGTAGTTCCAATTTGAGATTGTGTTTCTTTAGTATCTTGAAAACTGTTTCAAGTCTGTCAATGTTTTCACTGATTGAAGAGGAGTATACGAGTAGATCATCTAAATAACAGAGAACAGTTTTGAAAAGCTCTTCACGAAATGCAATCGTCATGAGTCGTTGGTATGTTGAAGGCGCATTAGATAGTCCAAATGGCATTCTCATATATTCGTATAGTCCTAGAGGAGTAGTAAATGCAGTCTTGTGGATATCTTCATCGATGACTTTCACTTGCAAATAAGCACTTTGGAGGTCGATGCAGCTGAATATCTTCGAGTTTAGAAGGGAATCCATGCTCTCTTGGATTCTTGGAAGTGGAAAAGAATCTCTAGTGGTGTGTCGATTCAAGCGTCTGTAGTCCACACACAGGCGTATAGATTTATTCTTCTTCCTAACGATCACCACTGGACTGGCAAAAGAACTGTTGCTGGGTCTAATGACTTTCTTTTCTATCAGTTTATCTATGTGCTCCTTTACTTCCTCGAAAATGGCAGGTGGTATTCTTCGGTACGGTTCATTTATTACTAGGCCGTCAGGTGTTGGAATACTGTGCTGCAATAAGTCAGTACATCCTAGATCGGTTTCATCAGTGCCAAAGATGTCATGGTATGTTAGAAACATTTCCTTCGCCTTTGTAAATTCTTCTTTAGTTCCTTGGAAGTTTTTCATGATGTTGTCTATTTGTTCCATCACTTTTGTGTTGACAGGAAGGTTGTTCTTGTTTGGTTCACTCAGATTCAATTCAGTTTCTTGATTTGGTGACTTTGTGTTTTGCTGTGTTATTTTGCTATCTTGTATATTCATTTCATTTGTGTTACTGCAGTATGAGATTCTGCAACAGCTGGCAGTAGCTGGTTGTATTTTCCCAAGAGGTGTTCTTGTGGAAATAAAGATATCACTCTGTGAAGTATTTAAAATGTTCACAGTTGATGTCCCAGAACTCGCATCTATGAATCCCGTTATCAGTTGAACATTTCCAGGTAGAGCTGTATCTAATGGTTCTACTACACCATTCCCTCTGAAACTTCCTGTAGTGACTTTCACGTCAGTAGTTGATGAAGCTGGTATTAAAACTTTTTGAGGTCCTTGTAATCGAATTAGGTTTGTCTTTTCCTCCAGTTGTATTTCCTTGAATTTTGGTAGGTTTTTCAAGATATCCATTCCAATAAGAAGATCAGGGCAGTTTCCATCCTCTGCGTGAACAAGGATTCCAATGTCTTTCATCTGTTGTCCCTCAATCTCGACTGTCTCTATCATCAATCCTTGATATGGAATATGTAGATTATTTGCTGCTTTCAGGTCTAATACTTTGAAGTTTTCCAGTTCAGTGTTGAATTTGTTTTGGTATAACTGTTTTGACATCAGTGTTACACTGCTTCCTGTATCTATGACTCCTTGGATTATTTGGTTTCCAATTGTTATCATTGTTTTTTGGGGCAGTTCCTAATATTTTGTCCATCTGGAAGTAATTTGGGTTGTTCTCACTTGAGGATGTGATAACAGAATTATTGGTGTTGGTTCCATTGTTTCCATGGTGATTGTTGTTGAAATTAGGTTGTCGATTTTCTTGTTGTTGTTTACTTCCATTGTTGAAATTTCACGTTGTCCTTGGTTGCTATATCTTGATCCGAAGAATCGTCTTCCTCTTCTCTGGTTGAAATTCCCTCTGTTGTTATTGAAGTTGTTGAATCCTCTGTTGTTAAAGTTTCCTCTGTTATTGACGTTTCCTCGGTTGTTGTAGTTATCATGTTGGTAGTTTTGTTGACCAAAGTGTGTATTTTGTTGATTGTTCTGGAATTCACGGTGTTGTTTGTTTTCCTCTTTCAGAGTGTTGATTTTTTGTTCAAGTTTGTTCTGTTTCTCCAACATCTGTTGCATCATCTTCTGTAACGTCTTATCATTGGTGTCTATGGTGTTTGATGTGACGGTTGATTTCTTTGTATTCTCCATCGATTTTGAATCATTCTCATTGAATTCATACTGGAAAGCGACATCTCTTAACTTCTGGAATGTTGTTGTACTGTCTTGGTTATTTAGTCGCCTTAGTTCCCATCTGAGTTTAGGACATTGAACACCTTCAATCAGCTGTTCTTTAAGTAACTGGTCCTCATTCTGTAGATTACTTTGTGTTTCTTTAATTCTGTCCATGCATTGCATCAGAGATTGTGTGAACTGTGTTACGGATTCAGTTGCGTCTTGTTTCCTTGTGTAGAATTCAGTGTAGCTTTTGTGTGCTGAGGTTTGACGTCCAAAAACTCTCTTAAGTGTTTTGAAGATTTCATCTGGTGTTGTATTTGGGCCTAAGTATTTAGCTTCTCTCCGTGGTATTGGGTCAAGGTGATAAATTAAGAAGTCCACTCGGTCCCTCTCACGTATGTTCCTGATTGCAATATTCGCATCCTCGCACCAATCATAGATGTCTTGTCCCTTTGATCCATTGTATTTACACAGTTTTGGAAGTTTTGAGTTTCCTTGAAGACCTTTGTTTCTTGGTTCATTGTTGTCATTGTCTCGTCCAGTGTTGCTGTTATCACTGTCAGCTTCAGGTGGGTTGCCTAACAAATCTACATTGTATTTCTTTTGAAGTTCAGCTAGTTGTCTTTCCAGAGATATCATCTGTAGTAATCTAGCTTTCTCCTCCTTTTGTTCTTGTTCTAAGATTTCAGCCATTTCATCGATTTTCTTTTTCGCATCCTCTCCTATCGCATCCTTGGGTTTTGTTCCGCCAGTAGCCATTACGGTTTAAAAATATTTTATTTCGCGTACGTAATCGCGTAATTAATTGCGTAAGTAATCACGTGAGTAACCGCGTAAGTAATTGCGTAAGTATAAAAAGCGTAGTGATTTGCGAATCGGCGCGTAAAATGTGAACCAACACACTTAAAATTGGTGAGAAATTTATCACATTATAACATCCGAGCGATATTTTGTCAGGGATACTAAACAATTCACATCACACACTAAACAATATATACACTTTATAGAATATTTTATAAACTCTGAGGTACTCTCTTAAAGTATAATCTCTGGTTATAAATGAATGTTAAGGATATAAGACATCAAATATGGCAAGGCTATCAGAAAAATGTCCAGGCTACTAAACAAAACGATACTCATTTGCAAAAATGATTGTCCTGTGTACTATAATACTATTGGACAAATCATATGAACCTGGTACTAAATAAAATGTATGTCCTGGTTTACTTTAGGTTCAGTGGAATTTGTAAAGACAAAATATGAAATATATGTCCAGGCTACTAATCAAAAATATAAATGTACACTGACAAGGGTATAGAACAAATATGTGAGCTGGGCAACAAGCAAAATATGTGCTTTGAGAACTAAACAAATTATTTGTCCTCGATACTGACCCTAAATTTTAATCATGTTCATGGCTAAATCACCTGATGCATAATTGCATGTATTTATTCGAACTGTGTGAGTCAACTTTTGCTTTCACTCACAAAATACTATTAATTGTCACCTGATATTGACTGGCTATTCAAAATATTGAGCTATAAATAGCTGATTTATGGTTTTATATGAGATTTCATTTGTTTACATTTGTCACTAATTGAATTTCTCACATAGATTGTTCCAGTTGAAATTCAAACATTCTAGTTGAAATTCAAATGTTCTTGTTGAAATTCAAATGTTCTTGTTGAAATTCAAATGTTCTTATGAATTGTTGTTAATTATTGTCACAATGTCGTAATGGACTGCATTTACACTTTTGTTGTTCATCTTTGTAGAACCAGTGTCCATTGGATGTCTCAATCGTATCGTACCACTTACTTGATTTACTCGACTTCCATCAGTAGCAAATATGTGGATTTGGTCAAAAAAATTCTACCTATCAATAACACTATCCTAACAAAATCTTAACATGAAGTGTAACACCCGCAGTACCAAATGTAACCACGGGGGAGTGGACGTGGGTTACATTACAAATCGAATTAACAGAATAAGAATATAAAATGTATTTAAAATGTATTCAACCCTATAATCAATCAAATGATCAAAATGTTATACAAATGAGCTAAATCTCTCAACTGATCTTAATACTCAAGCTACCTAAATCACTAACTGATCTTGTATTCAAGCTACCTAAATCACTAACTGATCTTGTATTCAAGCTACCTAAATCACTAACTCACTTAAGACCAAAACCACAAATGCTTAAGGCTGTGCACCTAGTTTGTACCCCAGAGCTGCAAATAAAAGTAATGTACAAATAGCTGTTTGTAAAGCAGGTAAAATACAATAATGAAACATACAGTTTTATGATAAACTTCTTAGTACTAAGGGCTATGGGACTTAAAGGGCCCTTATTCTGTTCCCAAGAAAACCCTTATACTATGCTTGACGCACTACATACATTTCTCTATTGAAATTACCAAATATAAATATAATTCAGTTACTTTATGCAAAATGTACCATGAAGGTTTACAATTGAGCAATATAAAATAAAATGTGGAATGTACCTTATAAAATAAGCTATACAGTCTCTGAGTGCTAGCCATACATCTTTAGTACGCACACAGTGTCTCCTGTAAAACGTGTGAACCAAGATAAGTCATATGAAATGACATAACTGGTGGTTTTAATTGTAAATGAATAACGCACAGGTGCATGAAATGAACATCACCTTATGGACAATTGTTCCAACAGATTGTTCAAGTTTTACAAAGAAATTACTCAAAAGTATTTGATACAAAAATACAAAAATAATATTTACATCAAATTGGAGCTAAAGTTATGGAGAATAAAATGAATACAATTGGCATAATGTTGGTATATTCTAAAGGGTAAAAAGTGACAAAAATATATGAAAATTTCTTACCATGTCTTTACAGTTCAAAATCAAGGCTAGCACTGGTGATTTGGAAAGTAAATGCAATCAAGGTTAATCCCCTTGCATGTGCACACTGTGTGTAAATCAAAGCTATTCTCCTAGCAGGGTTTGAAAATATAATTGAAATACATAAAAATATAACTCTCCACAGTAGGGTTTGAAAATCTAAAACATCCTGTCACATTAGGAAGATGTATCTGATAAAATTACAAAGGAATCCAATTTGAAGTTTGCATGTTGCTAGCTATAGCTATAATCATATTTTGAAATATCTTCTGATTGGTCAAACTTTAGAGATACGTTGCGCCAACTTTGAGATGGGGGCATTTTTCAGTTGAAGAAGAAATGGGCGCTGTGCCACGAAAGAAGATCCTGGGGAAATCATAGCTAGTTGAGTTAGCCTCATTCAATAGAAATTATTTCTGAGCAAATCTCATTTGGCTAGTATACGGGTTCTAACACCTAAGTCACATTTCCTATGGCCGCCGTGCGGTCTATCATTTCTGCAGTCAGTAGTATTTCTACGCTCGTCGTAGAATTTCTGCGGTCGGATACTTTTGCAGTCATATTTCCTACGGCAGCAGCACGGCGAATTTTAAATTTCTGTTGATAAACGTTATACTTATTTCGATTTATTTACGTCAGTACAATTTATAAATGTTGCTTATAGTTCTATGATAGAGTATCGAATAAAAAGTGTTGAATGTTACATTGGCCATTAGTAACTTAGTATTATAGGTTGCTGTGGTATTACATCAAAAGGTATATTGCGTTGTGTTCACAGCAAAGATATGACAGCAAACCTGACCGAAATACTGTTTCCAAATGTTTATAACCCATCAAAACACTACCTGACTACGGCAAATGCAAGTCAACGTAAACCCGACGTACGGCCAGCGAGGAACCGTTCTGTGGTCTGGCAACGGCCAGTTGATTTCTACGGGGACCGCAGAAATGAACAATTTTTTATAACTCCGAGTTGTAATTTCTACGGTCTCCCTGAACAACAAACAGGATACGCCGTACGGAGACCGCAAGACGAGGGTAGATTTTTATGCTTGCAGCAGATATTCACTGATTTAATTGATCTGCGGTCGACGCACGGCCGCCGTACGACAAATATGACTGCATGGGGTGTTAAACAGGAAAGAATAGGTATCGATATGGCGAACTTTTTGAACACACGTTTCTCTTAAACCAGTCATCAAAAAGTTCTGAAAATCTTACAAAGTGTCAATTTAATGGCAATCTTTTGAATGGTAACAATATAATTTGAAAGAGATATAAATACTTTCATCTATATTGTTTTAAAAACACATCAAACACTTGTTTTTTTTCTTGGTATCATGTTTCCAGAGTAAAATGAAACATCTTTCCGAACCTCATTGGAACAAAACGACATAAACACAACATGTTTAGGTCTCTCAATATTGTAATTGTACAAAGGAAATTTTGGTTGATTTCTACGGTCTCCCTGAACAACAAACAGGATACGCCGTACGGAGACCGCAAGACGAGGGTAGATTTTTATGCTTGCAGCAGATATTCACTGATTTAATTGATCTGCGGTCGACGCACGGCCGCCGTACGACAAATATGACTGCATGGGGTGTTAAACAGGAAAGAATAGGTATCGATATGGCGAACTTTTTGAACACACGTTTCTCTTAAACCAGTCATCAAAAAGTTCTGAAAATCTTACAAAGTGTCAATTTAATGGCAATCTTTTGAATGGTAACAATATAATTTGAAAGAGATATAAATACTTTCATCTATATTGTTTTAAAAACACATCAAACACTTGTTTTTTTTCTTGGTATCATGTTTCCAGAGTAAAATGAAACATCTTTCCGAACCTCATTGGAACAAAACGACATAAACACAACATGTTTAGGTCTCTCAATATTGTAATTGTACAAAGGAAATTTTGGTTGATTTCTACGGTCTCCCTGAACAACAAACAGGATACGCCGTACGGAGACCGCAAGACGAGGGTAGATTTTTATGCTTGCAGCAGATATTCACTGATTTAATTGATCTGCGGTCGACGCACGGCCGCCGTACGACAAATATGACTGCATGGGGTGTTAAACAGGAAAGAATAGGTATCAATATGGCGAACTTTTTGAACACACGTTTCTCTTAAACCAGTCATCAAAAAGTTCTGAAAATCTTACAAAGTGTCAATTTAATGGCAATCTTTTGAATGGTAACAATATAATTTGAAAGAGATACAAATACTTTCATCTATATTGTTTTAAAAACACATCAAACACTTGTTTTTTTTCTTGGTATCATGTTTCCAGAGTAAAATGAAACATCTTTCCGAACCTCATTGGAACAAAACGACATAAACACAACATGTTTAGGTCTCTCAATATTGTAATTGTACAAAGGAAATTTTGGTTGATTTTAAAAAAGTATCTTGTTAATGAAATAAAAGTTTTTTCTTGATTTTTATCTATTTTGGGGGGATTTTGTTTTAATTTTTTGAATACTTTTTTAAAATCAACCAAAAATTTCTTTGTATAACTTTAATATTGATAGGTCTAAAAACATGTTGTATATGCTATTTTGTTCCAACAAGGTTCGGAAAGACATTTTATTTCATTCTCAAGAATTGGTAGAAAGGAGCAAAAACAATTGCACAAAAAAACAAAAAATGTTATCAAAAACAGTTATATAAAATATTTCTAAATAATTTTCGCATTAAATTGTTGTCAATCATTCAACATTACATAAAATACCATGTTTTTTACAGAATGTTTTCAATGATTGGTTTAAGAGAAAAACATTGTTGAATTCAGTTCTCCATATCGATACCTATCCTTTCAGCTGATTTTCAAAGCTTTGATTTCCACTAACATTTCAAAATCTAAGTAAATGATAGCAGGTACTATTCATTTTAAAATGAGTTGTTCATAAACGTGTAGGTTGTGCGTCAGTCGACAACCAACAGTTGAGGTCAATAACACTGATTCTTAATGTAACATGCTAAAAAAAAAGTACAAAAAATAACAGCCATATTTTTTCGATAAAGTCACAAGATTTTTTTCAAAGGTGAATTAGATCGGGTCATTTATTTGACCCTCGCATGCACTACTCGGGGAAACGGTTGTTCTTGATTCTGTGCCTCACATTATCAAGAATAGATCTCTTTGTATTGCCCTCGACAGATTCGTCTCAAACAGATCGACTGAACTAAGTTGTACTTGGTTGATTATCGCCATGAAGGATAATTATCCTTTCATTGTGCCTTTCTAATTGCTTCTGAAAAGAGATGTTCTCCTTCGTTATATTCCCTGATTGTATCTTTATACAGATTGGCTATATATGACTTTGCTTGGTCGTTTTAAGTAGTTATTACGGGGCCCTTAAATGAGGGTCTTCATTTCTGAATGAATCAAAATAACCACTTGTAGCCTGCATGGATTCATTAATTATGCATTGTGTTTTCCTCTCTTTTGCATTATTTGGGTGTTAATACCACGCTTATTTCATTAAAGTTGCAAAAAATTAACTTGTTTTATACGAAAACATACTTGCATGTGAAGTAGACCCGCCAATCTAGTTGTAAACGAATCTGATATTTTTAGGTGTTTTATTAAACTGTGATCTAACCTCATATTATTGAAATGTTCTTAATGTATTCTCTATGCTTTCAGAAATGAAACTACTTCTATCTAGACGGGGATGTGATAAATGCGGGGATGTAATAAATTGAAATCTTATTTTTCTTAACATGAAACCACATTTCGGAAGAAATCCTGACAATAACCTTTTAATCTACCGAACATTATTTTAGGTTGGCAGATATGCATTAATCTATTGTCGTTTACAATGAATTTTTCTATTTTGCAGCTGGTGGAAATATCTCGGATGACGATGGAGATGGTTTAGAGGACAACGATGTGGACATAAAAAGCGGGGACCTAGATCTCGATTGTCCAATTTGCAAGACCATGCTGAAAGATCCAAGAATAACGCCATGTGGTCACACCATGTGTTGTAATTGCCTTGAGAGATGGTTCAAGCAACAGGGTAAATGTACCTGTCCGATATGTAAAGTCTCATTAGACGTCCAGAAAGAGGGGGCTAGAGGTCTTAAGCGTAATTATCTTG
>CAIIXF020000235.1:125341-144341 GCA_903813345.2 Owenia fusiformis | reverse complement strand
TGCTTCTAAATGATCTTCTCATGCTTACTATAATTTCTATTAGTAATGTTTTGACTTCCCCGCTTCAGAAAAAGAACATTATGACCATTTACTCAACTTCACTTCCGGTCTATGGCAATAAAGATAAGCTGAAAGTTGTCATATACAACTTTCAATCCTCAGTCTTAATATTGCTTTTTAAGGTTCATTACGTGACTTTGAATGGACTCCTTCATGCGTAGTCCAAAATTAGAATCATCGGAGAAGGTTTTAAACCATGAAATCGACTCTGAAGCCCCAAAAAAAGTTTGAACCATTTTATTGGCGATATTACAGCGTGCCTTTAATTTCATGAATTTGAGGTATTTTGTTTTCTGGTCTGCTTTTGATATTTCGAAATGATTTTTTGTTGCAATTCGGGTTTATTCTATTATTGTATAGATAGAGGCACAGGAGACGGATGCATCAATGCATCTATAATTAAGTATGAACTATGAACTGAGAATGAATGATCTTAAAAAAATTAAAATTTGCACCTTCAAAAACTGTGTCAAGACCCACGTACGTAAGAGGTACGAGGTTTTTTATACAAAGCCAGACTGCTCGATCAACAAAAAACATTTCGAGAAATCAAAAGCATGAATTCAAAATAGCTCATAATTATTAACATTTCTGCAATTCCAGCTTTATTTTATGACTAGACAGATAACAGATCCATTAATAAAGGTATATGGATGCATCAATTCATCTATAATTCACCATAAATTAAGATTTAATAATCTTAAAAATTGAATCCCTCAAAGACTGTATCATGTCCCACGTACGTCGGTAGTTGGGTATGGGGTAGGAGGTTTTTTATACAAAGCCATAAATATTCCATAAATATACCATTAGTATATTTTGTTCTTGCAGACATCCAAACAAAAGATCAGAGCCAAGATGAAACTACCATTGATGTAGAGACCTATGTGGAGGAAAAGCTTGATGCTTCTTGGGAAAATATGGAAGCATTTGAGATGGCTGGTAAAGACATGGATGACGATCAACTAGAGGGAGCTACTGGTGACACTGCGAATTATACAAGTGAGTACATGTTTAACCCTTGAATAACCCCAAAGGGAGTAATTTGAAACAAATACCTTGTCCCCCTCTAGGCCTATGGAAACAACATAGATTGTTCCAAGTTATTTTCGATTTGTTTCTGTGTTCTGTCTTTGAAATACCAACCCATGTTTGCTCACTGAATGTCAAGCATAACCAACAGCAACATGACACATGAAGGTTAACCAACATTTCAGAAAAATACGTGTAACCAGTAGCATACCTTAATGCCTTGGTCACACTGATTTGCCCCGATTTTCATTACGGCGCCCGGCCGATTGAGTATTGTGTTCAGAAATGCATTCAATTTTGAACAAAATCGGCGCCGGCCGATGAATCGCAGCAAATGTGACCCAGGCATTACTAGTCGAGACTCAATTTCTTCTAAGATAATAGAGAGTTTAAAGTAGCGACATCTTTCACAACGTAACCGTGAACGAAAGCCAATGAATCAATGGAGTGATGTATATTGCGCGCATATTAAAAAGGTCTACTTCAGATACTCGACCAGTTTCAGAGCTGTGTTTAGAACGGGAGATTTGCAATTTCGCGTTGGTGTGAACGGGAATCATTAAACTCCTGCCACATGAATACTAAGCTAGCAATTTTGATTTCGATGCATAGTATAATGCTTTCCGAAGAAAATGATGTATGTCATACATGTTTTATCTTCAAATATCTTACGAAACGAGCATGTTTAAAATACGTATCATAGAAAACCAGCTGTATAACTTTGGCATAGTTCACGATGGTGTGTAGTCTAAATAGAGATTTTACATTTTGGCATGCCATCTCCTGATACCTTGGTGAACTAAGTCATGTGATCATTTATATCCAATCAGAATGCATTTCTGCCACATAGTGATAGCATGGTGATCCAAAGCTAAACCAAGGTGTAGGAAGGGTTTATATTATCATATAGAAGGGGTGCACTTTTCTAATTGGCCATGGTTGACATGCATGTTTGCAAACTTAGTACTTGCACCAAGAGCTCTGACTGGCATCCAAACAAAATAAATTCATACTACACTGATGCCTGGGTCACATTTGCTCCGTTTGTTCAATATGTATTTAATTTTGAACAAAATACTCAATCGGCATGGCGCCGTGGTGAAAATCGGAGCAATCTGCATTACGTGTACACAGTGTATACCAATAGCCCATTTTCAGCATAGCAATTTCTAAGAACGGTTTCCAAAATGCTCCATAATGGAATACCTTGACCCTCTCTTCTTACACGATAGACACAGACATGTTTCTAGATGCGATGTGTACCAGAATGAAAGCTCTGGCTTCTTCCAAACTTGGCGGGAGGGTGCAAAGTACTTTCTTGATTATTAAAAATAAATGCCATTGTCACAGGAACTCTGCATTTTATGTAAATCAATTGAATATTTATCTGCGTGCTCGAAGTTAAGTAAGTTAAGAAGATCAGATTCTTTATAACACTTGATCCAAATCTATTTGATATTCAAAATCTAAGTAAACCTCTCTTTTTGAAGAACCAACTATCTGTCATATTACTCAGATTGGATTAATGAATATTCTCATACTCTCTTTAGTTTGTATGAATGAATGACCCTAAACATCATGTGAAAGACTTCTCAGAAAATGTGCCAAATATATTACTCTAAATCATACATGTCATAGGAGCTTTGGAATTTTGAAAAGTTGTCTGAAACAAAAATTGTGATCATAAAATAAGAGAATGGATTGCTTTCTAAAGCAGTTTTCTCATTTTTTCTATTTTTAGGAATGAATTCAAATTTTCAAAAGCTTCTATAATTTCAAATAATATATTTGGCACACTTTCTCAAAAATGCAATAGATTCTGTCTGGTGACCTTTCTAAAAGTCCAACTTTTAACTGTTTTTGAGTCACATTTTCTGAGTCACACTCCTCTGTGTATACTTTCTCCAGTATGTATGAATCGAAACTAGGTTAATTTCCCATGTGCCTAAACCAATATTTTATTGTTTTATTTACTTTCTTTGTATGTTTGTATGGACTACTATTTATATTTTTCCAGTGTATATATGAAACAATAAATTTTAACTGTCGTGTATTGACAAATATCATGTACTTTCTCCAGTGTGCATCAGCAAATATTATGTACTTTCACTTTAGTTATTTAACCAATACTCTGTACGTTCATACACACTGGAGAAAGTACATAGTATTTGTTCATACAAAATGTGTAGGTACGAAAATTTCCAATTAACATGCGTGACATATACGGGATTCGCGTGACAAATCCGAACAAATTGCGTTCGGTTTTTTCCGACGTTCGTATTTTTACCGTAATCGTAAACATGTTTTGAAAAATTTTCTACAGAAATATTTTTGCTTGACAATTACCAGGTAAAATGCGTATTTGCGTGACATTTTCTGTCACGCAAAAAAAAACTGGCGTGACTTCAAATTCTTCAGCAAATGCGTGACAAATACGCAAATTGCGGGACAGTTGACAGGCCTGGTATATACACAGGCGTGTTGGTTCATATACATGTCCATACTGGAGAAAGAGCGTAATGTCTCTTCATACACATTATAGATATTGTAGTACATTAAATTCGTTCATGCTCACTGGTTTAGGTACATTTTATTCTTTCTGACACATTGATTAATTAACAAAATATTGAAATCACGGAAGAGAATGAACAACGTTTTGGTTCATGCACAATGGAGAAAGTACAAATCATTTGCTTATGCATGTTGGAGAATGAACACAAAATATTTGTTCAGACATGCAGGAGAAAGTACAAAAAATGTGTTCATTGAAAGTGGAGAACACAGATTATATACGTTCTCCAGTTTGTATGAACAAATTCATCAATGTGTTTCATGCAACACATTTTAATTTGTAATTTAAGGTGCTATGTAAGTTAACAGAAATGACAAAACAAAAAATGTCAAAACCATGCTGGATTCTGAAATTTTTTTGAACCAAGATAACAGAGTTCTGTTTGGACCTCCAGTCAGTTTAACTAGTTCAACATATTTACACGACCGGGAACACAAGGAAAATGGTCAGAATGACCATAAACATGATGAAATAACCTTTTCAGCCGTCTGAAAATGTGACTGAAAGATAGCTAAAAGTAGGGCTCAGGAAAGGTCAATGAACAAAATCTCTTGATTTTTTCAGAACATGTGTCTAATATATTGCTCTAAATGATACAATCTTTGAAATTTTAAAAAATTGTCTGAAACAATAATTGCTGTAGTTAAAAGGAAAATAGATCGATTTTGAATTCAGTTTTTTTTCATTTTTTTCTTTTTCTGAGAATGATATGAATTTGTTCAAAATTGTATCATTTAGAGTAATATATTGGGCACATTTTCTGAAAAAGTCAAAAGATTCTCTTCAGTGACCTTTCCTGAGCACCTACTCTTAGCTATTTTCAATTCACATTTTCAGAGGGCTGAAAAGGTTATTTCATCATGTTTATGGTCATTCTGACCATTTTCCTTGTGTTTCCAGTCATGTAAATGATATGTGGAACTAATTAAACTGACTGGAGGTCCAAACAGAACTCTGTTATCTTGATTCAAAAAAATTTCAAAATCCAGCATGGTTTTGACATTTTTTGTTTTGTCATTTCCTGTTAACTTCCATAGCACCTCAATTTGTATATCCAAGTAATATTTTTTAGAATTGTGCCTGTTTGTGAAATTTAGTCAATAAACTAACCATAAATGTCTGCAATAATAGAAAAATCAATAGTGATTTTTGGGCATTTTGGTAAAGCCTTTGGTTTGTAATGGGAAGATTGTCTTTATCACTAGAACTGTTCTGCATGGGGTCTTTTGCACAATTGATAAATTATATACTATACTAATACATTACTATATAGATTTGCAATGTCTAGGTTTTATTCAAGTAACTGACTCCACTGAGTGTGTATTCAAATGTTGTGCTTATAAAATGTATCGACTCCTATACTACCTTTTGCATGAAAATAACCTCTTCCAAAAGTGGTAGGACCTTAGTGCACCCATGCCATGGTAAGGACCTTAGGTTGACATGCCAAAATGTAAAATCTCTAATAACGGACTAAATAAACACGGAACGATTATTTTGTGTGGGAAAACTACATGCATTTGTATAGAGCGATTTAAACGTACAGGTTTCCTTTCGATTTTATGTGCACTGCTTAAAGTCTCGAATGAGGATTTAATGATATTCCCATCGATGATGATTTGCTGAAATCCTCATTTTCTCAGAAGAAAAAACACTTGGCCATTGATCTCTCCGGGTTCTTTTCCCATGTGGTTGCAATTTTTTGTTCAAAATTTTTGCCAGTCGCATCGCTCGCTGTATTAGAATCTTTAAAGTATTTGCCACTTTCTTTGCTCGCAGTATTTACATTTTCAAAATATTCGCCGCTTGCTTCGCTACTTGTGTCCAGTCATCTATTTATCATGTAGGTGGGGTTCATAACAAAGATTGCTGATAACGCAACAAGCACGGACGAATAAGGCTACCAGAAAATATATGAGCTGAATAAGAGAAGGGTTATTATACTCTCGTAACACGGCCAGGGTTCTAAAAATCTTTTTTAATCTTTGTCGTTTGGCGGGGCATTTAAAATTGGTCCCTTCAAATATTTTTCTACCAAGACAAAATTTGGCTAGTCAATCAAAATTTCACAGTGTCTAGAGAGCTCAGTGCAAGATGGAGGGGGGGGGTTCTGGGGTAATGTAAGGACATTCTGCCCTCCGAAATTCAATATCAGAGAATTTTTAGATACTTTTGAAAGTTTACAATAGAAGAGAATCGTTTCTTATTTACAATAATTCAGAAAAATACGAATTGAATAGATACTGAAATTCTGTCACAATGGCTCACAGGGATTTTATAATTGCAAATTCAGCTTGGAATCAATGAATGCCTGGGTAGTTTGAGACATATTCAAGACTTCTTACTTCTAAAGTCCCATTGAATTGTGAAGAATTTCGTATTAGGAAGATATATCTGATAAAATTACAAAGGAATTCCAATTTGAAGTTTGCATGTTGCCAGCTTTAATCATATTTTGAAATGTTTCCTGATTGGTCATACTTCAGAAAATCGAGATTTGCGCGAACTTTGAAGTGGGCGCATTTTTCAGTTAAAGTGGGCGCTGCGCCACGAGAGAAGATGCTGGGGAGATCATACTTTAGCTAGTTGAGTTAGCCTCATTCAATAGAAATCTTTTCTGAGCATATATCATTTGGCTAGTATATGGGTTCTAACACCTAAGTCACATTTCCTATGGCCGCCATGCGGTTTATCATTTTTGCGGTCAGTAACATTTCTACGCTTGCCGTATAATTTCTGCGGTCGGGTACTTTTGCAGTCACATTTCCCACGGCAGCCGCACGGCGAATTTAGAATTTCTGTTGGCAAACGTTAAACTTATTTTTGAGTTATTTACATCAATTTATAAATGTTATTTATAGTTCTATGATAGAGTATCAAATAAAAAGTGCTGAATGTTACATTGGCCATTAGGAACTTAGTATTATAGGTTGCTGTGGTATTACATTAAAAAGTATATTGCGTTGTGTTCACAGCAAAGATACGACAGCAATGGCCTGTAAAAAACTGGATACGCCGTACGGAGACCGCAAGGCGAGCGTAGTTTTTTTACGCTCGCCGCAGAAATTCACTGATTTAATTGATCTGCGGTCGACGCACGGCCGCCGTACGACAAATGTGACTGGGGTGTTAAACAGGAAATTTCAGTTGATTTTCAAAGCTTTGATTTCCACTAACATTTTAATGAGTATCTCTGAGGTACCATTCGTGATTTCAACTGCCGGTTGTCGGCTGACGAATTAGCCTACGTTTTATGATAAACCAGTTTAAAATTGAAGTAAATAATACTAGGTACTAGTCATATTAAAATGAGTGTAGGTAAATCCGTCAGTCGACTGATTCTTAAAGCTTGCATCTCAGGTTTCCAAAGGTGAATTGGAACCATTGTGCAGATGAGGTCATTTATTTGACCCTCGTATGCACTACTACAGGGATAAGGCTGTCCTTGATTCTGTGCCTCACATTATTAAGAATAGTTCTCTTTGATTACATGTGCCTCGACAGATTCGTCTCAAACCGAACGACTGAACTAAGTTGTACCTGGTTGATTATCGCCATGAAGGAGAATTATCCTTTCATTATGCCTGTTTAATTGCTTCTGAAAAGAGATGTTTTCCTTCGATATATTCGCCTAATTGTATCTTATTACAGACTGCTATATATGACGTTGCTTGGTCGTTAAAAATGAACTTTTACCTACTTATATATTATTACCTACGGGCCCTAAAAGGATGGTCTTCATTTCGCGACTCAGCTTGGGTCAAAATACAACAACAATCTAAAATCAAAATAACCACTTGTAGCCTGCATGGTTTCATTCTTTACGCATTGCGTTTTCGTCTACTTTGCATTATTTGGGTGTTAATACGGTTGTCTTATTTCATTAAAGTTGCAAAAAATTAATTTGTTTTATACCAAAACATACATGCATGTGAATTAGACCCGCCAACCTAGTTGTACGTGAATCTGATATGTTAGGTATTTTATAAAACTCTTACTGTGATCTATGATTCAACCTCATATTATTGAAATGTTCTAAGTGTATTCTCAATGCTTTCAGAAATGAAACTACTTCTATCTAGACGGGGGTGTAATTAATGCGGGGATGTAATAAATGCGGGGATGTCATAAATGGAAATCTTATTTTTATTAACACAAGAAAAACACATTTCGGTCCTGACAATAACCTTTTAATCTAACGAACATTATTTTAGGTTGGCAGATATACATTAATCTGTTGTCGTTTACAACGGAATTTTTTTTTGCAGCTGGTGGAAATATCTCGGATGACGATGGAGATGGTTTAGAGGCCAACGATGTGAACATAAAAAGCGGGGACCTAGATCTCGATTGTCCAATTTGCATGACCAGGCTGAAAGATCCAAGAATTACGCCATGTGGTCACACCATGTGTTGTAATTGCCTTGAGAGATGGTTCAAGCAGCAGGGTAAATGTACCTGTCCGATGTGTAAAGTCTTATTAGACGTACAGAAAGAGGGGGCTAGAGGTCTTAAGCGTAATTATCTTGTAAAAGACATCCTTGACACTGTTAGATCAAAGAAAAGTCCTATAAAATCTAGGAAAACTCTTAAATCCGTGAAACACTGTCCTAGTCACCCACATGTAACTCTCAAGTTCTATTGTGAGAGCTGCAGTGACGTTGTGTGCGCAGAATGTCATGTTATCAGCCACAATGGACACACGTTTGTTGGATTAAAAGAAGGACTTATCAAAATAGCAGAACATAGAGTATCGACGTTACAAAATACAATAGCAGACACAAAGGAGTATTTTGATAAGAAATCAGAAGAAGCCAAAGAAAAACTTGCCATCGCAAAGCAAGCTCGAATCGATGAAATCAACAAGAAAGTAGAAAAAGAATCAAAAAAGGGTGCTTCTCAATGGTTGCCTTGGCGAAATTTAGGTAGTACAAGTAGGAGACAAAAACAAATAGATTTGATTAAAATGTGTTATGATTCACAAACAGCACAAGTAGTAAGGATAAAGCATGTTACAAAAAGATACAACATGTGTAAGATTCAAGCGTATAAAGATCAAATTCAGCCAGAAATAAGCAAAACTCAAGATATACTGAAACAACTGAACTCTGATCAACAATTTGACGATCCAGAAGACAGCTTACGATTTTTACAAGAATTAGCCGAGAAAGTACAAGAATGGAAGAATACCCCAATAGCTGACATTAGACCAGAACTAGCAATTCCACAATATGTAGATGGTGATTCTACAGGAGCAGGCCTAACATTCGGTAGAATATTATCCACGACGAATATTGTGTTGAAACAAGTTAAAACAGAGAAATTGTATAAAACTACTCCTAAGATCAAAAGTATTACTGTATTAGAGAATCAGAGTATAGTAACTGCTCATGAAGAAGCTGGTATTAACATTCATGATCCCATCACTTATGTTATTAAACATCATATCGATATGGAATGTATAAGACTTACATCAATAGACAACCAAATAATATGTGTAGATTATGATTCTGGTACCATTAGTATTCTGAGTGATGAGGGTGAGCGTATAGGATCAGTAGATTGTGTGAATTCACGAGTGTATTGTGTAGCAGCAGCTGAAGGAGGAGAATTGGCAGTATTACATGGAGGCAGTACAACACATTACAAATTATCATTCATAAACATTAAAGAGAATAGAATAATATCAACATGTGATGTAAAAAAGGGTGAAGTGATACCCTGGATGTCAATCACTTGCAATAATGAAGCAATCATTTCATACGGCAAAGATAACATCATCAGGTGTTATAATTCTCAGGGTGAGGAACTATTTACATATGATCCGAATACTCAGGGAGGACATAAGCTTGTTGCATGTGGAGTGTGCAGTGATGTATTTGGAAATGTGATTGGAGCTAGTTTTACAACCAACACAGTTCATCTGCTAAGTTCCACTTTGAATTGCCGTCAATTGCTAATAACAGAACGTGAAGGCATCGAGTGGCCTTCAGATGTTGCATTAGACAGTGAGGGGAATTTAATTGTAGGATGCTTCTCTGGAGAGATCTACCGTGTAAAATATCTAGAATGAAATGACTAATAAGTAAAATCAGATGATTGACATGAGCAGATAAACTCTGATCAGTACGTAATTTGATCAATTCAATTTGATTTTTCAATTACGTGCTAGTATTTGATTAAAATCTACACACTCGTGATTATTTTTATTGAACAATATCAGTTAAGAAGTATCAATTCTAGTTCAGACAACCTCTTTTCCATTCTACAAATAGATGAGCAATTTTAAAGTTTACAAAAACAGTTTGTATCAAAATCAACAACTTAATCATCTCAACTTAATTCATGCGTTAGTATTTTATAAATAAAATAGAATTATGATGGTTTACTCATTGAGATGTCGCCATGCGTGTGCGTTTTATCAAAGTGTTTCTGTTTTTTGAAATATTTAACGTAAATGTAGTTCTCATTTATTCTCATTGGAATTTTCAAATATCAGAATTGAAGAAGCGGCTTGGCGTTGCCTCATATGTTGGTAATATAGGATTTATTTGTACTTATGCCCTATTAATTGAAATGTTAATTTCATAAGCTATTCTACTTTTATCATCGCTTTCCGTAAATCGAAAAAGTAGCTAAGAGGCAAGCAGAGAATTTCTGCTAGAACATTCAACAAATCTAAAAGATGCATTTTTTTCAAGATGATGAATCGCTAAGTGACCAAATTTTTGAATTATGTATGTTGGTCAAAGATGGCGTAGTCCTAATCGAGATATGAGCATGTCTAATTATGTGCGAAAGTTACTTTGGCTCATGTGAATGAAGAATAAAAATATACGTTTTTTCTCATTTGCATGTTTCCCTTATTGTACGTTTCATTTTGAAATAGTCGTTTTTATAAAATGTTCCACCTTATCATTCATACAGTTACTCTTTCTTAACTCAGCCAAACTTAGAAGGTGGGGTGTTCTTTAATGTCACCACCAAAAGTGGTGACATATTGCTATACCTTCCCACTTAGAATAAGTATATATATATAATTATCTTAATTCCATTGATTTGCATTTCTCTAGTGTTGCTGTCTGTGATAAATCACTTCCTATCGATATAGTAAATAAACGACGCGGCCAAGGTGGCGTCGGGATATTATACAGAAATTCAATTAAAAATGTTTCGGAATTAGACATTGAAAATGACAGAATCTGTGGAATAAAGATAGGTCTAGAAAATGAACCATTGTATATAATAGGGGTTTATTTACCCTGTAGTAATACGTCGATTTTTGAGTACCGTGAGTATGTTCAAAATTTGATGGATATTTTTGATATGTACAATAGTAAGGGTACTGTTATAATTGCAGGGGACTTTAATGCCCACCTATCCTCTAATATAGGGCCACGCTCTATTGGTGCTATTAACGATAGAGGAAAATGTATCGAGAATTTTATTTTTGATTCTAATCTGGTATGTGCTAATGCACAAAACCTGACGACAGGCCCTGTGTATACGTATTGTAGCTCTGATTTTGAACATCAATCATGCATTGACTTTATCATAATACCTGCTTCTAAACTGGATTCTGTGAAACAATGTGCAGTTCTTAATGATCATGACTTGATTCTATCCAATCATAATCCGATATATATGCAATTTGAATTAGAAAGTAGGTGTTTCGAAACTAGCTATAAAAGTGTTCTAAGATGGAATAATGCTAACGAAGACCAGCTCACTAGATATCGTAATATTGTTAAGAGTAAACTAAAAGAAATTAACGTTTCGAATGCACATAATCCGTCTGATCTGGAAAAGTTGACACATGAAATTGTCGATTGTTTAAATGATGCAGCAGACCTTGCGATACCTAAATCTCAATTTCACCACTTTTTGAATCCTTTTTGGAAATATGGTGCAGTTAAAAATCTTCATGTATCAATGCGACAGTTTAGACGCATTTGGATCTCCGCAGGACGACCAAGAAATCATAACAATGTAGCTTTAACACAATATAAAAATGCAAAACGTCTCTTTCGTGCAGAACTGCGGAAGGCTAAAATAAATTATGAACGTAATCTTGATTCTAAATTTGACAAAGCTGCTGAGCTCAACATAAATGATTTCTATCGTCTGGTTAGGAAATCCAGAAAACTTAAAACAAATTCGCACGAATTACTAGTTGATGGAACAATAATTAGAGATCCATGTCTAATTAGGGACGCATGGGCAGATCATTTTGAGATGTTAGGGACTCCCAAACAGTTTCCACATTTTGATAATGACTTTATGCGAAATATTGAAACTGAGTTTCAACGCAATTACAAAGAATCATTTTCAAACCATGATACTACCTTAATTAATCCTATCGTTACTCAGGAAATACATGATATTATTGTACAGAGTCCTAATAACAAAGCTCCTGGTTTAGATATGGTAACTAATGAACATCTTAAAAACGGTGGTAGCATGTTAGTTAAGGTGATCACTGACCTATTCAATGCAATGATTAGGCTAGAATATGTCCCGCAAAACCAAAAAATTGGCGTGATTATTTCATTGTACAAGGGCAAGAAAAAAGATAAATTAATCAAGACAAACTATAGAGGACTTACACTCACCTCTGTTATTAACAAACTTTGGGATACTATTCTCTTGGAAAGGAATATGCATATCTTGAAATGTGCAAATGTTCCGCACAAATTGCAATTTGCCCATAATGGCGGGAGTCAAATGGCCACATTCGTTTTTAAAGAAATAGTAGCTCATTTCCAAGAGAGAAACTCTCCCATTTTCACAGCCATGCTTGATAATCTCCAAGCTTTTGATTTATTGTACAGAAATGGACTTTTTGTAAAATTATATAAACTTGGAATTAACTCAAAAGCTTGGAGACTCTTTGTCAAATCGTATAGCGACACGAAAGCTGGAATTCTATATGATGGGTCATACTCCCGTGAAATTACTATTAATCAGGGCTGTGGTCAAGGTAGAATTTGCTCATCGCTCTGGTTCATGTTATATATTGATGACCTTATAAAAGAATTATGTGATTCTGGCCTTGGAGTCGCACTTAGCGATGACTTAATAATACCATGTATCCTAGTAGCGGATGATACTACCGTGTTAGGAACTACGCCTAATGAACTACAAAAATTATTAGATATTGTATATAATTACAGCTGTCGCTGGCGTCTAGTATACCATGCAGGTTTTCCCTTAGATAAATGTAAAAGTGCCATATTAATATATGATTTGCATTTAAAACGATATGATGAAACACGTTGGCACCTTGGACGTGAATCCCTTCCAACTAGACACCAACAAATATACGTAGGCAATATCATTGACTCTAATACTCATGTAAGCTCTAAGGCACCTATAACGGAAGCTTGTCTTAAAGCAACACGTACTTTTAACTCTTTGTGTTTTATTGGTATGTACCGTAATGGTCTCAACCCTCTAACTAGTGCCAAAATATGGAAAAATATTATAATGCCTTCTGCATTTTATGGGTGTGAACTTTGGTTCAATATTAAACGAAATGAAATGGAAAAGCTCGAGCGTGCTCAACGACAGGTTGCCAAAAGAATCCAAGGTTTCCCTATAAGAACACCTAGTGCTATAGTCTTGAGCACGCTTGGTCTATTGTCCGTTGAGAGTTACATCAATAAAATGAAATTCCTGTTTCTTGGCAGACTACTGAGAACTGATAATCTATATGTTCAAAAACAGATTTTACTAATTAGAATATCTAGCTTGCTGGTTAGAGACGTTTTACACCTCAAACAAATGGGCTTTTTGGCTGATATTCTGCAACTTAAAGATTCTTATCCTATTTTATATACTGAGTTTGAACGTTATATTAAAACTACTGTTGTAATGCATAAATCCAAATGGAAAATGATAGTAAACGCACAAATCTTTTCAAAACAACAGCAATTATGGCACCACATGCTGAATCAGGATGCCTCTCTATATCGCTTTAGAAATAGTCATACAGTGTACGAACCAATAATACATTGGAAATTGGGAATTATTTATCCATCTCACACTTGGAAATTGGGACAGCTTTTATCCTTATTAATACTGAACTCAGAAACTGATAGATGCTGTCCTCTTTGCAATAGTGTGACGAATGACATCACAAAACATATATTATTACAATGTCAAGTACTATTTCAAGAAAGAGATAATCTATTTAATGCTGTTGTTGATACATTAGGAGTTGTTGACTCTGTGGCGTTATTTAATACTGATGATGAGATATTTCTTGAAACTATTTTAGGTAGCAGAACAGATATGTTATTTGATTGTAATGATTGCATTTGGCAACAATTTTTAATAGTATCTGCGGTGAAAATAGATTATTTGCTAAACCATGCTGTACTACATTTAAATATGTAAATACCTGGAATATTTGTAAATAATGTACATTTTATTATTATTATTTTATTTTTCCTTAATTTTGAGTTAAGTTAAAATGTTAAATTGTAATCTTCATTTAATGGAGGAAATAAAGAATATACAATACAATACAATACAATACATTCATACAGTTACTCTTTCTTAACTCAGACCTCTCAAAAGGTCCAATTTCGGCGCCTTCGTACAATTGTAAGATATCGCAAATCACATGATATGTCTGGTTATATTAAACCAAGGTAAACCACGACTACCACATTACTGAAAAAGGGCATTAACGTGAAAAATGTCACCACCTGCCATTTGATACTGACACCAAACGCCGAACACCATCCGCCAATCGCCGAACATAATCCACAAAAAGTGGGACACAATAACAATATGTCACAACTTTAGGGTAGTACAAGTACACCCGTCTTCTAAGTTTGGCAAACGAAAGTCATCATTTGAATCGCTTGTCAGACATTCTTTATATTTGACGACTAAACTCATCAAAGTTGTCGTAAATGTTCGAACTCTTGGACTAATTTAATTTTTGCAAGACCCAAACTTATCATATTTTACCTATTGCCGAAGGTACCTGTTCAATTCAGGAAAGTTGGTATAATACATGTTGGATTTTATCGTTTACTCTTTTCCATAACCTATATATACTTATTCTAAGTGGGAAGGTATAGCAATATGTCACCACTTTTGGTGGTGACATTAAAGAACACCCCACCTTCTAAGTTTGGCAAATGGAAGTCATCATTTGAATAACTTATCAGAGACTGTTTATGTTTGACGATTAAAACTCATTAAAATTGTCATAGATGTTCGACTGATTTAATTTCTGCAAGACATTTACCCAAACTGGTAAATATACTTTCAACTTACCCGTGTAAATATACTTTCAAGGTACCCGGTTGATTCCAGAAAGTAGATAGAATACTTTCAGGCATGTATCCATGATTTACCAATGGGGTTCACTTCTTCAAAAATTCCAGTGGGGTCACTTTTGATAGATTTTGCCAAAATCAATTGAAAAGTGCTCAAAATGGTCAAAACTGCATGATTTAAAATATTTTTGACCGGGGGAGGGGGTCCCGAACCCTCCTAGCCACGGGTCCGGCTTTTAGAACAAACAAGTTGTTTATTTGAATACGGAAACCATTTCCTGGATTAAGGATGATGTTGATGACGTAATTCATCGTGGGTTCTTAAGAATCAATTGATTTAGGTGTTCGTGACTTTACGATGACTGCAAAATACTGCAATGAAGCTTAAATATAATTCAGAGATATCGGCATTAAACTGCAGATATGTAGTTATTAGTACTATCACCACCTTTAGAAAATTAAGATCCAATTCGACGTTCGCCCTGTACCAGCTGTATTATGACCACTATCAGAATTTCTCGCGAATAGGACCATGGGCGTTTATTTGAAAAAATGGTGTATGTCAAATTCTTTCCCTCATTATAAAGACCGATGGGCGTTCATTTCAAGGATTTCTCGAGTAATGCCCAGACACATTTTAATTATTGAATTATAGATTATGTTGCGTTTCAAATCGTATCAGAACTTAAACTATAACATTGCCAAGCGCCATTTTGTTCGTTTGTGTTAACATTTTATCTACAGCGTTAACTTTAATGCATTCCCGAATGCCTTATTTGAAATTTTGAGTTCTTTGAAATAAACGACCTGTGCAAAATAAACGTCCAGTGGGCCTAGGCCAAAATGCCCTAATACGTCACTTCCCCTGAATAGAAAAAGTAGTATTCAAAAATAAATGTAGTCCCAACACAATTGTGATCATGACGAGTCAGTAAGCTAGTATGTAGGCACAGTTGTAATCTTTTTGCAATAACAACATGCCATTTCTTCTTAAAATGCGTTTATTTGGGTTATCTTAAGGAAAATTTCGAGTCAAGTGGCGTATTAATTTTGCCTTCATTTTTGTGAATTTCAATTTGTGTCTGCAGAGAGAGGGGGTAGTGTCACAATTGACCAATTATTTCAAAAAGTAGATGTTTGGCCCCTATTGAGTTTAGTGTCAAGATGTAGCTTAGACATAGCTTTAGAACCTCAGATAGGCCAGTGAGGCCACATAAATCCATAACTCGAGATAAAAAGTCAGGCGATTGCCCTTTTGCCCATTGACTAGTATGGTGACGTGAATTAGGGCAGTTTTGCCCTATTTCTGATAAACTCCGGTATGTCCCGCCATTATTGCCCGGAACTATAGCTCCAACTTTTGTTCAATGCAAGTTAATATAATAGTAAAATATAATATTTGTGCTCTTGTGCAAATCATATTGTTATCTCAAATATACGTATATTTGAAATGCGATCAGAATATGCTGTTACTACATAGGTTTCTTAAAAATGTATATGTTCTATTTTAAGAGTCTTTATGAACCAAACATGTACATCATCCACATTAATGAGTATAAGGTTTGAACATTCATAGATGTAAAGAAATGACAAACAAACAAATGCCATGCAAAGCTCGATATAGCCTTGATATAGAAGCATCTTGTTAAATATTGGTCATTCATCTGTATGTATCATGCACAAACATAAACAAAGCTAAAGTACTTGTCTCGGGTGTTTTATGATTTTCAAAAATGTTAACGCTGTATTGAATAACATACATTTTTTAGATTGTCTCTTAGATATAATGTAATAACACATATGACATCGTTACTGAATTAATGTTTGGAATTCATGGTGGCAAAAAGCAACCCTCTATTTGGAATAACTTTGTTGCTTGCATCGATGAAGTCGTCTTAAATATAAATCGTTCTATTTTTTGAATAAGTGAACTGGTTTTAGAAAATAAAAACAGTTAGCACTTTTAATGTCAGATAGCATTAACTTTTGATAAGATTTCAAAGATCTTTAAAGGGATTCTGATTCTGATTCTGCCATGATTCACCAGGGTCCTATTCTATTATTATTGAGTGTTGAGATATCCATAAACAGTTTAGTACATATCTTGTAAACATGTTGTACCTTCTCATCTATATTTATGATCCAGTTATATCCCAAAGTAATAGAGGTCTCTAGATGAATTGACATTTTGCTATCAATGTAATAATTTCAATTTTAGTGAATGTTCTATGACTGTATTACATGTTTGTGTCACACTGTATTAAGAATGCTGCTTTGCTTAACCAAACAATACAATGTCAATCTAAATAATATCGCAAAATATGTATACATATTTCATTGTGACAAATAAGATTTATCAATAAAGACTGCTTAAAATATATTTTTAGACTAAAGTTATTTTAAATGTACACTCTGTAGTGATTGTTGGAGAAGATAGTAAGATGGATGAATAGAACATCATTAACCATGTTTGTCAATGATGTAATTAAAAATATGTTATTGCCACGTGCGCGGACCAGGGAACAATTCTAGAAAATGACGCCTTGGGGTGGCCCAAATTTATGATTTCTCTGCATCACGGTGTCCAATCAAGATTTTACTAGTGCCTTGTGTTTCTAAGACGTTTTGACACCTGGGAATGAGAACAACTACCCTACCTTTGCACGCTGTATTGACTTGAATGATTTTGTAATATTTCCACACATTTAAATGAAATGTGTAATATGTTCACACATTGAATCGTAAATCCACACATTTAAGTAACTTGTTAACACATTAATGTGTGATATATATTCATTTATCTGAAACTACACATATAAAAGTTAATCAGGCTTGGTGATATTAAAACGCAATATAGTTCCACGTGTTAAAGTAGAATCATCAAAAATTCAAGTAAGATATACAGGGTACTCGTATGTTCATTCATTAAAAAGTGAAATATTTCACATATATAAAAGGATAAATCCCAGTCAATCAGGCTCAGCTTTATATAGGATAAAACACAATGAGAAAGCTATCGTAAAAATACTGGATAAGATAAAGAAACATCTATCAATAACAAGCACAACCATTTTCCATTCTCTTTTAATTGCATCAACTCCTTGTGATGTTGTTTTGTATTTACATAGCTTGGTCAGATGGCTGTTTATATCATACACCAGTTGAACAAGATCGTACTGTGTTACACTAGGGCCCCAACTCGTCGCACCCAGGTCGCTTTCTTTGTATTTTTGACTGGCTAATTGTTTTTCCTTATTTCGTAGACAAACACCATTCTCCACTTTCTGAAATAGTTGAATAATTATATACGTAAAGTATATGAGCCCCGAAACAAGAAAACTGGTCTTATTGAAAAATCTAAATTTTGCTACAGAGCCAAAAATGTCCAAAAATGTGCTAAATGCAAATTCGAAAAAGCAATGGCTCATTTGAATGGTCTTTTTGTGCTTTCTAAGATAGACAAAATATTGAAACATCTGTTCTGTTCTTTTCTGTGCCCTGACTCATATATGACTATGATACAGTATGTTAACGACGATAATAATAACTATTTTATTATAAATAACACATATTTGATATCAAACATTATGTCATTGTAACACCAGTTCGTATATGAAAAATTGAAATACTTAAGGGTGGACTGACTTTTTCACAGCAGCCCCAATCGCAGAATTTCATTCGAGTTTTCATTACTATATATAAAGCAGTCAAACGATACGTTCTGGTAATTCACTTGGTTCAATACTAAGACTCTGCCTACCTTATCTTTAGTTCCAAAGTGTTTTCTATTTTGCTGTTACAACAACAACACAAGTCGACAACTTCCTCAAATCTGTTTGCCATGCAAACCAGTTTTGCCACTTTCATCGCAAACAGTTTTGCCATTCGTGGAAGTTTGTCACGTTTTGAACCTCTGTGGAAAAGGTGAACTTATATAATAGATGTCACGTTTAGCAGGGCCAGGGCAAATAATGCAGTCGTGAAGAACTGGCCTAGAAATGAGACACGACAAGTGTGTACATGCCATTGTGAGGCACATATA
>CAIIXF020000235.1:71341-116341 GCA_903813345.2 Owenia fusiformis | reverse complement strand
AGATCTACCGTGTAAAATATCTAGAATGAGGTGACTATAGAAGTAAGAGTGGATGATTAACAAGAGCATTGACATCAATTGTCCTGTAGATGTTGCAATAGACAATGAGGGGAATTTAATTGTAGGATGCTTTTGGTCTGGTGAGATCTACCGTGTAAAATATCTAGAATGAGGTGACTATAGAAGTAAGAGTGGATGATTAACAAGAGCATTGACATCAATTGTCCTGTAGATGTTGCAATAGACAATGAGGGGAATTTAATTGTAGGATGCTTTTGGTCTGGTGAGATCTACCGTGTAAAATATCTAGAATGAGGTGACTATAGAAGTAAGAGTGGATGATTAACAAGAGCATTGACATCAATTGTCCTGTAGATGTTGCAATAGACAATGAGGGGAATTTAATTGTAGGATGCTTTTGGTCTGGTGAGATCTACCGTGTAAAATATCTAGAATGAGGTGACTATAGAAGTAAGAGTGGATGATTAACAAGAGCATTGACATCAATTGTCCTGTAGATGTTGCAATAGACAATGAGGGGAATTTAATTGTAGGATGCTTTTGGTCTGGTGAGATCTACCGTGTAAAATATCTAGAATGAGGTGACTATAGAAGTAAGAGTGGATGATTAACAAGAGCATTGACATCAATTGTCCTGTAGATGTTGCAATAGACAATGAGGGGAATTTAATTGTAGGATGCTTTTGGTCTGGTGAGATCTACCGTGTAAAATATCTAGAATGAGGTGACTATAGAAGTAAGAGTGGATGATTAACAAGAGCATTGACATCAATTGTCCTGTAGATGTTGCAATAGACAATGAGGGGAATTTAATTGTAGGATGCTTTTGGTCTGGTAAGATCTACCATGTAAAATATCTAGAATGAGATGACTAAAAAGTAAGATCGGATGATTGACACGTGCATATAAACTCCGATCAGTGCGTATTTAGATCTATTCAATTTAATTGTTCAGCAACGTAGTAATTTTTGATCAAAATCCACGCATATTCGATACTTCTAATTGAACAAACTTGGTAAAGGATCATCTCGGCTCTAGTTCACGCATTCTCATTTTATTTCATGGCCAATTATGAAGTTCAAAAACTCATGTGTTATTATTTTATAAATAAAATAGAATCATGATGGTTTACACATTGAGATGTTGCCATGCGTGTGCGTTTTATCAAAGTATTTCTGTTAAATATTAAACGTATATGTACTTCTCATTTATTCTCATTGGAATTTTCAAATATCAGAAATGAAGAATCGGTTAATCGTTGCCTTATATAATGGTAATATAGGATTTATTTGTACTTATGCACTATTAATTGAAATGTTGATTTCATAAGCTTTTCTACTTTTATCATCGCTTCCCGTAAATCGAAAAAGGAGCTAAGAGGCAAGCAGCAAATTTCTGCTAGAAAATTCAACAAATCTAAAAGATGCTCTTTTCAAGATGATAAATCGTTAAGTGACAACATTTGAAAGATGGCGTAGTTATAATCGAGATATGAGCATGTCTACAGGGTGGGCCAAAAAAACAATACCCAACTTTAAATCAAAATAAAAATAGCTTTGTTCAATATGATACATTGATTTATATATCATTTTAAAGGTAATCCATTTTCGAACAATTTGGTATATAACACTATGTCATGAAATCAATATTAAAATTTTATTTTGCTTATTTAGGAGACCGGGTCGGTATTTAAGGTATCCATATTTTAGAGAGAAAATAGTAAATCTGGGGAATAATGTTAATTTTTTATTTATAGAATATCATTTTGTTAGATGAATACATGCTTGTATATTTGCATATTGTGTGACTAAACTTATTGTTTATGGATTTTGGTGTTGTTCATTATCAATAAGTACTCAAAGGGGGTCTGTTAAAAGACATTAAAGGTATATGTGACGAGGGTTTTATTTTCCAACAAGACATTGCCTCGTACCATAGATCAAAGGAGACATTGGCATTTCTTTGCAAACAAGGTGTCAATTTGATTGATCTCGATGCTAGGCCACCCAACAGCCCCGATGCTAATGTGTTTGATTACCATACATGGAGCCATCTCGAGGAAATGGTACAACAAAAGCATCCAATAAACAGCATTGATGAGCTGAAACAAAATCCCAAAGTGCTGAAAGGAATTGCAACAGAAATCTCTCAATAAGGCTATTGATAGATTGCGCTACCACTTGAAGCTTATTGTTGATGCAGAGGGATGGGGTGGGGTACATTGAGCAATTGTTAAAATTGTTTAAATAAATAAAGTGTAAAATGTTATTAAACAACATTGAAATTCATGAACAATAAATTAAGTCACACAATGATGCAAATATCAATATCCAAGCATGTATTCGCCTAACAAAAGAATGATATTCTATAAATAAAAAATTAACATAATCCCACAGATTTACTATCTAAAATCTAGAGACCCCAAATAGCAACCCGACCTCCCAAACAAGTATAATAAAACTTTACTATTGATTTCATGACATAGTCTTATATACCAAATTGTTTGAAATTGTATAACCTTTAAAATGATATGAGAGTCTATGTACCATATTAAATGTAACTATTTTTATCCTGATTTGAAGTTGGGTATTGGTTTTTTGGCCCACTCTGTAATTATTTGCGACAGTTACTTTGGCTCATTGAATGAAGAATAAAAATATACGGTTTTCTAATTTGTATGTATTCACATAATATGACTGGATATTTTAATCCAAGGTAAACCACGACTATCATATTACTGAAAAAAGGCATTAACGTGCAAAATGTCACCACCTGCCATTTGATACTGACACCAAACGCCGAACACCATCCGCCAAACGCCGAACATAATCCACAAAAAGTGGGACACAATAACAATATGTCACAACTTTAGGGTAGTACAAGTACACCCGTCTTCTAAGTTAAGCAAACAAAAGTCATCATTTAAATCGCTTATCAGACATTCTTTATATTTGACGATTAAACTCATCAAAGTTGTCATCAACAATGTTCGAACTCTTGGACTAATTTAATTCTTGTAAGACCCAAACTTGGCATCTATTACCGAACGTACCTGTTCAATTCAGGACAGTTGATATAATAGTTCTTTTGGACTTTATCGTTCACTCTTTTCCATAACACAATACTTATTTTAAACACATGGGAGGGTATAGCAATATGTCACCACTTTTGGTGGTGGCATATAAGTACACCCCACCTTCTAAGTTTGGCAAATGGAAGTCCTCATTTGAATCACTGTATACCTTCTAGGGGCTACTGGGTGCCACTGGGGGCCACCCTGTAGCTTCTGGGGGCCACTGGGGGCCACTGTATAGCATCTGGGGGCCACTGGGGGCCACCGTATAGCTTCTGGGGGCCACTGGGGGCCACAATATAGCTTCTAGGGGCCACTGGGGGCCACCGTATAGCTTCTAGGGGCTACTGGGTGCCACTTGGGGCCACTGGGGGCCACTGTATACCTTCTAGGGGCTACTGGGTGCCAATGGGGGCCACCGTATAGCTTTAAGGGGCTACTGGGTGCCACTGGGGGCCACTGGGGTCCACTCTAAAGCTTCTAGGGGCCACTGGGGGCCATCGTATAGCTTCTAGGGGCCACTAGGGGCCACTTAATAGCTTCTGAGGGCCACTGGGGGCCACCGTACAGCTTCTGGGGGCCACTTGGGGCCAACGTATAGCTTCTAGGGGCCACTAGGGGCCACCGTATAGCTTCTAGGGGCCACTGGGAGCCCCTGGGGGCCACTGGGGGCCACCCTGTAGCTTCTGGGGGCCACTGGGGGCCACCGTATAGCATCTGGGGGCCACTGGGGGCTACCGTATAGCTTCTAGGGGCCACTGGGGACCACCGTATAGCTTCTAGGGGCCACTAGGAGCCACCTTATAGCTTCTAGGGGCTACTGGGTGCCACTGGGGGCCACTGGGGGCCACTGTATACCTTCTAGGGGCTACTGGGTGCCAATGGGGGCCACCGTATAGCTTCTAGGGGCCACTGGGGGCCATCAAATAGCTTCTAGGGACCACTGGGGGCCACCGTATAGCTTCTAGGGGCTACTGGGTGCCACTGGGGGCCACTGGGGGCCACTGTATACCTTCTAGGGGCTACTGGGTACCACTGGGGGCCACCGTATAGCATCTGGGGGCCACTCGGGGCCACCGTATAGATTCTGGGGGCCACTGGGGGCCACCGTATAGCTTCTGGGGGCCACTTTGGGCCTCCGTATAGCTTCTGGGGGCAACTGGGGACCACCATATAGCTTCTAGGGGCTACTGGGTGCCACTGGGGGTCACTGGGGGCCACCCTGTAGCTTCTAGGGGCCACTGGGGGCCACCGTATAGCTTCTGGGGGCTACTGGGTGCCACTGGGGGCCACTGGGGTCCACCCTGTAGTTTCTAGGGGCCACTGGGGGCCAACGTATAGCTTCTAGGGGCCACCGTATAGCTTCTAGGGGCCACTGGGAGCCACTGGGGGCCACTGGGGGCCACCCTGTAGCTTCTGGGGGCCACCGTATAGCATATGGGGGCCAATTGGGGCCACCGTATAGCTTCTAGGGGCCACTGGGGACCACCGTATAGCTTCTAGGGGCCACTAAGGGCCACCTTATAGCTTCTGGGGGCCACTGGGGGCCACCGTATAGCTTCTGGGGGCCACTTGGGGCCACCGTATAGCTTCTAGGGGCCACTAGGGGCCACCTTATAGCTTCTGGGGGCCTCTGGGGGCCACCGTATAGCTTCTAGGGGCTACTGGGTTCCACTGGGGGCCACTGGGGGCCACCATGTAGCTTCTAGGGGCCACTTGGGGCCACCGTATAGCTTCTAGGGGCTACTGGGGACCACCGTATAGCTTCTAGGGGCCACTGGGGACCACCGTATAGCTTCTAGGGGCCACTAGAAGCTATAGCTTCTAGGGGCTACTGGGTGCCACTGGGGGCCACTGGGGGCCACTGTATACCTTCTAGGGGCTACTGGGTACCACTGGGGGCCACCGTATAGCATCTGGGGGCCACTCGGGGCCACTGTATAGATTCTGGGGGCCACTGGGGGGCCACCGTATAGCTTCTGGGGGCCACTTTGGGCCTCCGTATAGCTTCTGGGGGCAACTGGGGACCACCATATAGCTTCTAGGGGCTACTGGGTGCCACTTGGGGTCACTGGGGGCCACCCTGTAGCTTCTAGGGGCCACTGGGGGCCACCGTATAGCTTCTGGGGGCTACTGGGTGCCACTTGGGGCCACTGGGGTCCACCCTGTAGCTTCTAGGGGCCACTGGGGGCCAACGTATAGCTTCTAGGGGCCACTAGGGGCCACCGTATAGCTTCTAGGGGCCACTGGGAGCCACTGGGGGCCACCCTGTAGCTTCTGGGGGCCTCTGGGGGCCACCGTATAGCATCTGGGGGCCACTTGGGGCCACTGGGGTCCACCCTGTAGCTTCTGGGGGCCACTGGGGGCCACCGTATAGCATCTGGGGGCCACTTCGGGCCACTGGGGGCCACCGTATTGCTTCTAGGGGCCACTGGGGACCACCGTATAGCTTCTAGTGGCTACTGGGTGCCACTCGGGGCCACCCTGTAGCTTCTAGAGGCCACTGGGGGCCACCGTATAGCTTCTGGGGGCCACTGGGGGCCACCGTATAGCTTCTGGGGGCCACTGGGGGCCACCGTTTAGCTTCTGGGGGACACTGGGGGCCACCGTTTAGCATCTGGGGGCCACTGGGGGCCACTGGGGGTCACTGGAGGCCACCGTATAGCTTCTAGGGGCCACTGGGGGCCACTGGGGGCCACCGTATAGCTTCTTGGGTCCTCATTTGAATCTCTTATCGGACACTGTTTATGTTTGACGATTCAAACTCATGTGCGAACTGACACCAAACGCCGAACACCATCCGCAAAACACCGAACTCGATCCACAAAAAGTGGGAGACTATAACATTATGCACCACTTTTGGTGGTGGCATATAAGTACACCCCACCTTCTAAGTTTGGCAAATGGAAGTCCTCATTTGAATCTCTTATCAGATACTTTTTTAAGTTTGACGATTGAAACGCATTGTCATAGATGTTCGAACTCTTCGAATGATTTAATTTCTGCAATACATTTACCCAAACTTGTAAATACTAGTATACTTTCGACGTCTAAACAAAGGTATCCGTTCAATTCCAGAAAGTTGATAGAATGCTTTCAGGCACCGAGCCAGGATTTGCCAATTGAGTTCATTTCTCCCAGTGGGGTCACTTTTGATAACTTTGGCCAAAATCACTTCACAAGAGCTCAAAATGGTGAAAACTGCATGATTTAAAATATTTTTGGCCGGGGGAGCCCCTCCCTGGCTACGGGTCTGGCTTTTAGAATTAATCGTTCTCCCTTAATTCCCATAACCAAAATGTTTATTTTACGAGGGAAACTATTTTCCTAGATTAAGGATGACGTAACTCATCGTGGGCTCGCATCTTAAGAATCAACTGATTTAGGTATGCGTTACTTTTAGTTGGCTACGTGTCTGGCTTTTAGACTTTATTGTTCTCCCTTAATTCTCAAAACCAAAATGTTTATTTTACGAGGGAATCTATTTTCCTAGATTAAGGATGACGTAACTCATCGTGGGCTCGCATCTTAAGAATCAACTGATTTAGGTATGCGTAACTTTTAGTTGGCTACGTGTCTGGCTTTTAGACTTTATTGTTCTCCCTTAATTCTCAAAACCAAAATGTTTATTTTACGAGGGAATCTATTTTCCCTAGATTAAGGATGACGCAACTCATCGTGGGCTCGCATCTTAAGAATCAACTGATTTAGGTATGCGTAACTTTTAGTTGGCTACGTGTCTGACTTTTAGACTTTATTGTTCTCCCTTAATTCTCAAAACCAAATTGTTTATTTTAATAAGGAATCTATTTTCCTAGATTATGGATGATGTAAATGACGTTACACCCCAGTCACATTTCCCACGGCCGCCGTGCGGTCTATCATTTCTGCGACCAGTAGCTTTTCTACGCTCGCCGCAGAATTTCTGCGCTCTCATACTTTTGCAGTCACATTTCCCACGGCAGCCGCACGGTGAATTTTAAATTTCTGTTGATAAATAATACTTTTTTTCATTTTATTTAAGCTTACATCAGGACGAGGACAATTTATAAATGCTATTCATAGTGCTAGGATGTAGTATCAAATGAAAAGTGATCGTGAAACATTGATAAATAATGATTCAATCTTGTTGAGCCAGTTGATTTCTACGGGGACCCCAGAAATGAACAAATATTATAACTCCGAGTTATAATTTCTACGGCGACCCTGCGGCCTGTAAAAAAACTGGATACGCCGTACGGAGGCCGCAAGGCGAGCGTAGTTTTCCTACGCTCGCCGCAGAAATACACTGATTTAATTGATCTGCGGTCGACGTACGCCCTACGTACGACAAATGTGACAGGGGTGTTACCTGCTAGGTAGGCTTGGGTTATTATTGAAAACAAAATAGAGAATTGAGGTAATCTTGACATGATGTTGCAAAAATGTGACACTGGTTTTGGAAAGCTATTTTCACCTCAGTCTTAATTAAAGCCAATCCCTCTTGAAAAAAATGCTTTTCTCCTTTTGATAAAGGCCCGTGGGCATTGATTTTGAGTTCTTTGAAATAAACGACCCGTGAAAAATTAACGCCAAGTGGGCCTATTTTTGATAAACTCCGGTGTGTCCCGCCAATATTGCCCTAAACTATAGCTCCAGCTATTGTTCAAGTCGATATAGTAAAATATAATATTTGTGTTCTTTTGCAATTGTTATCTCAAATATACGTATATTTAAAACGCGATCAGAATTTGCTGGCATTACATAGTGTAACAAATTATTTTTTTTTAAAATTTTATGGTCTTAGTATTTGGAGGTTTTCAGCACTTTATCAGCAATCTCCCCGGTTATAGTTGAGCTTGCTAGTTATACACATATTTGGGCAATTATTTTTATTCCTACTTGGTCTAACAATTGTGTATGTGAATTGTTTACCATGTTTAACTGGCTACTTCCGGTCATTTCGTATATTTTTAATATAATTAGTGTTTTCGTTTCACGTTTGGGTAGTTGACATCCAGTAACCACCACCAACGTTTTTAGTGCGTCATTTTCGAATCGTCCACTCATATCGTTCCAATACAGGTTAGTTTGCCTTTATTTCTATATAGTTTTGATAGATTAGTATAACTAACGATCTCAAGTTTTGATTGAGTAACTTTGGAATAGAATTAGCGTATACTTTTCGAGATATATAGAGATCAAGTTGAGAATTGCGGCGCTAGGCCATTTTGGAATTAAATTCATGAGGATAACTTTAACTCATTAAAGCTTCTTTATTATGTCATTCTGTGCATAATTGTTGTTATATTTCATGTCTCTGTAATTTAAATTCATTTATATTTCATGTTTGGGAGTAATTTTGGCGTTATTTAGCTTGCAATCGTATGAAGTTGGAATTTGATGTAAACAAGTGGATGACGTCATCGCCGCACCGCTGCTGGGTATATAAGCAGCGAGCTGAGAGCGCTCAGCAGATTACAGCTAGCTTTCGTTCGGGACAGAGCTCCGTTCAATTTCATATTTTTATGTGAAGTTGGACTTAGTCATTTTTCAAGGAAATATTTTTGGACTTTGACAATTTTCAGTAGAAAGTTGTTGGGACTTTGAATATTTCCCGAGGCAGATAGGAGATACATAGCTGCACTTCAGTTCAGTGGATGATAACTTGGACATCTACTTGTGGTGAAGGATACCTGAGAGGGAAGACTGCTACACCGTGATTCTGTAGATGATAACTTGGCCATCTACCCGTGTATTTGTGTAGAGGATACCTCAAGAGGGAATATTCAGTACCGTGTTTGGAGGCAGCATCAAGCCTATACTAGATTTCTGAGCTCTGTCAGTTCAATTTCATGAACACATTTTGCGTATTTTTGAGATAGAAATTATTGAACTTAGTCAATATTTGGAGAAACATTATTTTGGACTTTGTTGTTTTTTTTAGAGAATAAATATTGAACTTAGAATATTTCAATATCAGTATAACTCAACATTAACTGAACTTAGTTATTTTCAAGGGCACATATTTTGACTTGTAATATTTTTGCCTATGCTGTTGTGCGCATGCTATATTTTTAGGTAGGCTGATTACTTAATTGTGAAGGAAGTTTGTGTACTAAGCAGTTGATGCCATATAAGACGTTCGTAAACTTTGTCAATTCCGATAGTTTGACTTAGATTATTTCGCATAATCAAAGTTGAATTATACTACAACACCTTGAGGAGGATCCAGGAGATAGTCATTTACAGACCTGATAGTTGGACTTTGATTATTTCATATAATTAAAGTTGAATTATCCTATAACACAGTGAGGAGGATCCAGGAGATAGCCATTTACAGAGCCGATAGTTTGACTTTGATTATTTCATATAATTAAAGTTGAATTATCCTACAACACAGTGAGGAGGATCCAAGAGATAGCCATTTACAGAGCCGATAGTTTGACTTAGATTATTTTGCATAATCAAAGTTGAATTATACTACAACACAGTGACGAGGATCCAGGAGATAGCCATTTACAGAGCTGATAGTTGGACTTTGATTATTTCATATAATTAAAGTTGAATTATCCTACAACACAGTGACGAGAATCCAGGAGATAGCCATTTACAGAGCCGATAGTTTGACTTTGATTATTTCATATAATTAAAGTTGAATTATCCTACAACACAGTGACGAGGATCCAGGAGATAGCCATTTACAGAGCCGATAGTTTGACTTTGATTATTTCATATAATTAAAGTTGAATTATCCTACAACACAGTGACGAGGATCCAGGAGATAGCCATTTACAGAGCCGATAGTTTGACTTTGATTATTTCGCATAATCAAAGTTGAATTATACTACAACACAGTGGAGGATACTACAACAACATGAAGAGAATCAGTATTTTCATTGGAAGCAAGACACAAGACAGTTGCTGAGTTTACAGTGGATGGAACTGGATATCCCCTTCATCATCTTGGTCGTGGGTGGAATTTTATTTGTACTTTTATGTCTGATGTCAGTCATATGCTCCCAGGTGTGTATTAAGATTCAAAACGAAGAAGCGCCTGTTCCAGCAGTTCCAATACCCCCTACGCCAACCCCTGCTTTAAAATCCACACCAAGCTTCAGCATGGGTACTATGAATTTTGTGTAAAGTTGCTTCCAAAATTAGGAGACAAGACTTTGTTACTCTCAGTTTACTATTCCAGGTTCAAGATACAATAACAATACAAGACGTACAAGTGGTACAATTTACATGAACTTTGCATATTCGGGATACAATAGTGTTATATAGTGATCATCAGTTTCAATTTATATGGACTCTGGATATTATTTTATCAGTGATAATTATTATTAACTCATATGGACTTTTGAGTTGTGAGTTTTGAGAGAAATAATAACACCGTAATATTCTTACATTACATTTGAAATTGCATGTACATCTTATTTGGGCTTATAAACGCCACAATATATTGTTTTATATTATATATATAAAATTGTATATTTTGTTTATTTCTTTAGGGACAAAGCACATTTAACGTGTGCCGTGCAATCCACAAGTAAACACCATTTACTAAACAGTGGTCTTTTTATAGTCCACACTACCACAATATCCACAAAAAGGCCTAACTGTTACAATAGGTTGCCTCAAAAATGTATATGTCATATTTGAAAAGTATGTATACGGAACCAAACATCATGCAAATCAATGAGTTTAAGGTTTTAGCATTCATAGATGTAAAATATGACAAACAAACAAATGTAATACGTACAAAGCTCGATAGTCTTGATTTAGAAGCATCTTGTTAAATATTGGTCATTCATCTGTATGTATTATGCACACTCATAAACACAGCTAAAGTGAATAATATACATATTTTAGATTGTTTCGTAAATATAATGTTATGAAACATATGCCATCGTTACTGAATTAATGTTTAAAACTCAATGTGACAAAAAGCAAGCCTCTATTTTGGAATAACTTTGTTGCTTGCATCGATGAAGTCGTCTTAAATATAAATGGTTTTATTTTTTGAATTAGTGAACTGGTTCGAGAAAATAAACACAGTTAGCACTTTGGATGCCAGATAGCATTAACTTTTGATAAGATTTTAAAGGGATTCTAATTCTGCCATTATTCACCAGGGTCCTATTTAATTGTAATTGAGTGTTGAAATATCCATATTTAATCAGTTTAGGACATATCTAGTAAACATGTTGTACCTTCTCATCTACGTTTATGATCTAGTTATATCCTACAGTAATAGAGGTCTCTAGATGAACTGACATTTTGCTATCAATGTAAGAATTACAATTTTTAGTGAATGTTATATGTGTTACATTTTTGTGTCACGCTGTATTAAGAATGCTGCTTTGCTTAACCAAACAATACAATCTAAATAATATCGCAAAATATGTATACATATTTTATTGTTATAAATAAGATTTTACAATAAAGACTGCTTAAAATATATGCTTTAGACTTATTATTCTAAAGATATTTTAAATCTACACTCTATAGTGATTGTTGGAGAAGATAGTAAGATGGATAAATAGAACATCATTTAGCCATGTTTGTCAATGACGTAATTAAAAATATGTTGCTACCACGTGCGCGGACCAGGGAACAATTCTAGGGTACAGGAAAATGGCGCCTGTGGGGGCAAAATTATGATTTTTCTGCATCACGGTGTCCAATCAAGATTTTTCAAGTGCGTATGTGTTTCTAAGACGTTTTGACATCCGGGATTGAAAACAACTACCCAACCGCACGCTTTATTGGCTTGAATGATTTTGATTGGACATCATGGTGCAAAGAAATTTTACTGAGTAGCTTCCTTGATTAAAATAATTCAGCTTGTCCAAGTAACTCCTCACTCTAACTCTTAGCTAAACCCAAGCCCAACATACACAAATCTGGCACTGTGGGACGATGTATTTATTTAACATAGCGTGAGACCTCATGGGACTTCGTGGAACTTAATTAGACTTTGTCTGATAAGGTTTCGTGGGACCTTGCCTCATGAAGCCCAATCGAGTACCATGAGACTCAGAGGGCTTGATAGGGCATCATGGGGCAGAGTCCAACGAAGCCCATCGGGAATGAAGTACACGGGGCATCGCGGGACGTTTGTTGGACCTTTAATCATCATTTTCGTAGGATTCGGCAAAGTTAACAAGAACTCGCCGGGCATCATGGGATTCAATGGGATTCGATGGGGCAAGTGATATTTTGCCCCGTTGTTTTATATTGGGCTTTACTCTCTCATCTCACTCTACTTCTAGTTCCAGACTATTACATCTCTCCTGACATTTGTTACAATACTTCCAAACATTGAAGTGTAAAAATTCCACACGTTAGTGTTATATTTCACATATTGAATCGTAATATTTCCACACATTTAAGTAACTTGTTAACACATTCAAATGTGATAAATATATTATTCATCTGATATTACACATATAAAAGGGTAAGTCTCAGTCAATCAGGCTCAGCTTTATATAGGATAAAACACAATGAGAAAGCTATTGTAAAAATACTGGACAAAATAAAGAGACATCTATCAATAACAAGTGCAACCATTTTCCATTCTCTTTTAGTTGCATCAACTCCTTGTGATGTTGTCTTGTATTTACATAGCTTGGTCAGATGGCTGTTTATATCATAGACCAGTTGAACAAGATCGTACTGTGTTACACTAGGGCCCCCACTCGTCGCACCCTGGTCGCTTTCTTTGTATTTTTGACTTGCTATTTGTTTTTCCTTATTTCGTAGACAAACACCATTTTCCACTTTCTGAAATAGTTGAAATTAAAATATGTATAAGGTATATGGGCATCAACACAGGAGACCCGGTCAGAAACATAAAAATTAATTGTACTACAGAGCCAAAAATATGCCCAAGATTGAGATGAAAAGCGTTTATTCAAATTCGTCTTTTTGGTCTGCAAGGAAAAGACCATGGCTAATTTGAAAGGGCTTAAATGGTGCTTTCTAAGAGAAACAAAAATTCTGTTATCAGACCATCTTTTCTGTGCCCTGGCTCATGTATGACTATAATATGTTAAATACGTGACTTATTAAATATTTTATGTTACATAACATTTATTTGATATTAAACATTATTTCATTGTGACACCAATGAAATAATAGTTCATACTTGACAAATCAAAAACATGTTACTATCACGCACTCGACCGTTTTATGGGCGATTCACCTGCCTCTACAATGAGTGTACCTACCCTATCGCATCTCTTTAGTTCCAAAGTGTTTTCTTTTTCATTGCTGTTACAACAACAACACAAGTCGACCACTTCGTCAAATCTGTTTGCCATGCAAACAAGTTTTGCCACTTTCATGGTAAACAATTTTGCCATTCGTGGAAGTTTGTCACGTTTTGAACCTCTGTGGAAAAGATGAACTGATATAATAGACGTCACGTTTAGCAGGGCCAGGGCGAATAATGCAGTGGTGAAGAACTGGCCTAGAAATGAAACAAAACAAGGCAAGGGTGTACATGGAAAGCACATATATTGCAACAAAGGTATGAGTCCCTGATATGATTTCCAAAAGGGCTCTAGAAAAGGGGTTTTGTTGTCCGGTACTTTCCCGTTTGAAAGAAAATACTTACCCCATATAGAAAGGTGTTTTCTATTGATATAAACAGGGGCAAGAGGCAATAAAATGGGGTTGGACAAGGTGGCATTCTGAAGTCTCACTTTCTTGTAATCACGATTCCAGGAAAACCACCAGACGGATTTACTTAAAATGTTCACACATGTTACATGGTAAAAAGTTCTAGAGCTAATTCACTTTTTGGCTGCCATCTTACATTCAGGCGGCCATCTTAAAAGTTTTTAGAAAAATCTTGGCATCCCTATTCCACGAAAACCACTTAAAAGATGCACTTCAAATTTTCACACATGTTATATTGTAAGAAGTCCTAGAGCTCATTAGTTTTTGGTGGCCATCTTGAAAGTTTTAAGATAAATCTTGTCATCGCGATTTCAGGTCAACCAAACGAATTTACTTCGAATTTGCGCACAATGTTACATGATAAGAAGTTCTAGAGTTGATTAACTTTCCAGCAGCCATCTTGACTTCTGGCGGCCATCTTGGAAGTTTTTAAATAAATCTTGTCATCGTGATTCGAGGTAAACAACTTAACGGGTTTACTTCAAATATTCACACATGTTGCATAGTATGATGTGCTAGAGCTGATTAACTTTTCGGTGGCCATCTTGCATTCTGGTGGCCATCATGGAAGTATTTAGATAAATTTTGTCATAGCGATTTCAGGAAAACCACTCAATGGATTTACTTCAAACGTTCACACATATGTTACATGGTAAAAAGCTCTAGAGCTGATTAAATTTCCGGCGGCTATCTTGCATTCTAGTGGCCATCTTGGAAGTTTTTAGTTGAATCTTGTCATCGCGATTTCAAGAAAACCACATCATGGATTTACTTCAAATTTTCACACATGTTACATAGTAAAAAGTCCCAGAGCTCATTAGTTTTCCGATGGCCATCTTGCATTCTGGTGGCCATCTTTGAAGTTTAAAGGTAAATCTTGACATCACGATTTCATGAAAACCAAGCGGATTTACTTCAAATTTCCACACATGTTACAAGGTAAGACGTTCTAAAGCTGATTACCTTTTCGGCGGCCATCTAGCATTCTGGCGGCCATCTTGGAGGTTTTTAGATAAATCTTGTCATCCCGATTCAAGGAAAACCACTCAAAATATTTACTGCAAATCTTAACACATGTTACATGGTAAGAACACAGAGGAATAGCCTGACAAAGGCAAAGACAGATACCGTTGTCACAAATGGTGGACATAACCTCACATCAACTCTTCAATCACTTGGTCCACCTCATGGGACTTTATCGTCGCTAATTCTGTGCATGTATCAAGCTCTTGTGATGATGTATCATATAAAATCCCAATTTCAATCAAATTGGGTCGTGAATCTCCACAATATAGGGTCTTTGATATCATCAATGACAACGGAATCTGAATTTGAGATAATTTACAAAGACATATTTTACTTCAAATTCAGATTCCATTGTCATTGACGATATCGAAGCGGCTATATTGTGGCGATTCACGATCCAATTTCATCGAGATCTGTAGATCTGTACAGTAAATCTGTAGTTTTCCTGGAATGGCGATGACAAGATTTATCTAAAAACTTCCAAGATTGCCGCCAGAATGCAAGATGGCCACCGAAAAGTTAATCAGCTCTAGAACCTCTTACCATGTAACATGTGTGCAAAGGAGGAGGGAAGTTAGTGCAACAGATTTTGGACAGTCATATGTTTGATTTTGGCCATTTCCTGGGGATTTAAACAGGTGCATATGTTAGGCGAATGTTTTACCTCCAGGAAAATCACTTCTAAAGATGATAAAATAATTTCGACTTTGAGACAGGGTAGATGCAAACAACCCACCCACATGTTTTTCTGAAATGTTTTCCTGATTTTCAACCCCTTCCATCCTTGCTTTTTTTAATTTTTCTTGCATCAATATGTTGCGTTTTGACACACAGTTAATCCCTTAAAAGAAATTAATTTCCCTCCTCCTTTGAAGTAAATCCGTTTGGTTTTCCTGAAATAGCGATGACAAGATTTATCTTAAAACTCTCAAGATGGCCGCCAGAATGCAAAATGGCCACCTAAAAACTAATGAACTCTAGGACTTCTTACCATATAACATGTGTGAAAATATAAAGTAAATTTGTTAAGTGATTTTCCTAGAATCAGGATGACAGGATTATCTAAAAACTTCCAAGATGGCCGCCAAAAAGCCATTTGCTCTAGAACATCTTACTTTGTAACATTGAATTGTAACATGTGTGAAAATTTGAAGTAAATCCGTTTGGTTTTCCTGAAATAGCGATGACAATAAAGTGAGACTTCAGAATGCCACCTTGTCTGATCCCATTTTAGTGCCTTTGCCCCTGTTTCTATCAATATAAGAGGTGCTTTCTTTATGAGGGCAGTCTGATCAATCAAACGATATAAAGTAGTTTTTGTGGGAAAGTACCGGCAACGAAACCTGTTTTGAGGTACCAGATCAGGGACTATATGTAGGACCATACGAATTTCGTTCAAGCAAGTAGGTAGAAGTGTGTCAATTATGAACACAAATATCGTTGAGACTAAATCATCATATACTTTAACTATTTCTACATTTATCATGATATAACTCTTTTCCGGGCTTGCCTAGGATGAAGAAAACTCATCCATGGGCTTACTTACGAGTAGTACTAAGAATTGAACTTTAAATAACGTATAAATTTTTTACACTACTTTTACGTTCTAAGATATGACTCACGTATGTAATATTTTGCTCACCTACTAAAGGTACATCCTCAGACTGAACTGGAAGTTGTTCGGCAACAAATAGCATATAAACTGTGAGAGATAAAAACAACGTTGTGCTTAATTGTATCCTCTCGCCACATCCTGGGGGCACGAGGAACGAAAATGGCGAGATGATCACTATGAACATACAGGGCAAGATCACGTTGAAGGTGTAATAGAGAGGCTTCCGTTTAATGTTGATGTAGTACGTAACGTCAATGTAAGGTTCCGTACAACAGTTATACATTATGGAATGCCGTATAGCGTCAGTGGACAGTAATTCCCATTCTCCGCTTGGTTCATATTCAGACAGATCAGCAGAGTTTGACTTATTCTGTAGATCTATTTCTGTACTTCCAAAACCCCACGATCCAAACTTAAGTGTACATGTCTGGACGTCGTAGGGGAAGTTGTGGACCTTCATCTTGCATGAACTGACAAACTTCGTCGGAATTTTCCACTGAACTGTTCCGTCACTCGTCACTTTTACTCGGAATTCCTTAGTCTCATAGTACTGACCTGTAACGCTATAGAAAACAGATTATACAAGTGAAAGTCGATATGTACGTTTCATTTTTTTGTGTTTCGTGTTATCTTGACAACTGTTTAGTTATGGATGGAATATATTCTTCTTGAATTAGACAATACAATTTCAAAAATTTAATTCCATCGTAGGCGTCATAAGGCATAAGACAGGCGAACATTTTACAGTGAAATATTCTTGTAAAAAGTAAAACATTAACTCAATTAGCTTGGAAGTTTGACATATGCGATTAACTTACTCTGTGTATAAAGTGACATATGTGATTAACGTACTCTGTGTATAAGGTGACATATGCGATTAACTTACTCTGTGTATAAGGTGACATATGCAATTAACTTACTATGTGTATAATATAACATATGATATTAACTTACTCTGTGTATAAGGTGACATATCCGAATAACTTACTCTGTGTATAAGGTGACATCTGCGATCAACTTACTCTGTGTATAAGCTGACATGTGCGATTAACTTACTCTGTGTATAAGGTGACATATGTGATTAACTTACTCTGTGTATGAGGTGACATATTGGATTAACTTACTCTGTGTATAACAAGACATGTGCGATTAACTTACTCTGTGTATAAGGTGACATATGCAACTAACTTACTATGTGTATAAGGTAACATATGCTATTAACTAACTCAGTGTATTAGGTGACATTTCCGAATAACTTACTCTGTGTATAAGGTGACATCTGCGATGAACTTACTCTGTGTATAAGGTGACATCTGCGGTTAACTTACTCTGTGTATAAGGTGACATATGCGATTAACTTACTCTGTGAACGAGATGACATATGGGATTAACTTATTATGTGTATAATAAGACATGTGCAATTAACTTACGCTGTGTATAAGGTGACATATGCGATTAACTTACTCTGTGTATAAGGTGACATGTGAGATTAACTTACTCTGTGTATAAGGTGACATATGCGATTAACTTACTCTGTGTATAAGGTGACATATGCGATTAACTTACTCTGTGTATAAGGTGACATATGCGATTAACTTACTCTGTGTATAAAGTGACATATGCAATTAAGTTACTCTGTGTATAAGGTGACATCTGCAATCAACTTACTCTGCGTGTAAGGTGACATGTGCGATTAACTTACTCTGTGTATACGGTGACATATGCGATTAACTCACTCTGTGTATACGGTGACATATCCGAATAACTTACTCTGTGTATAAGGTGACATCTGCGATCAACTTACTCTGCGTAAGAGTACAGTGAAATATTCTTGTAAAAAGTAAAACATTAACTCAATTAGCTTGGAAGTTTGACATATGCGATTAACTTACTCTGTGTATAAAGTGACATATGTGATTAACGTACTCTGTGTATAAGGTGACATATGCGATTAATTTACTCTGTGTATAAGGTGACATATGCAATTAACTTACTATGTGTATAATATAACATATGATATTAACTTACTCTGTGTATAAGGTGACATATCCGAATAACTTACTCTGTGTATAAGGTGACATCTGCGATCAACTTACTCTGTGTATAAGCTGACATGTGCGATTAACTTACTCTGTGTATAAGGTGACATATGTGATTAACTTACTCTGTGTATGAGGTGACATATTGGATTAACTTACTCTGTGTATAACAAGACATGTGCGATTAACTTACTCTGTGTATAAGGTGACATATGCAACTAACTTACTATGTGTATAAGGTAACATATGCTATTAACTAACTCAGTGTATTAGGTGACATTTCCGAATAACTTACTCTGTGTATAAGGTGACATCTGCGATGAACTTACTCTGTGTATAAGGTGACATCTGCGGTTAACTTACTCTGTGTATAAGGTGACATATGCGATTAACTTACTCTGTGAACGAGATGACATATGGGATTAACTTATTATGTGTATAATAAGACATGTGCAATTAACTTACGCTGTGTATAAGGTGACATATGCGATTAACTTACTCTGTGTATAAGGTGACATGTGAGATTAACTTACTCTGTGTATAAGGTGACATATGCGATTAACTTACTCTGTGTATAAGGTGACATATGCGATTAACTTACTCTGTGTATAAGGTGACATATGCGATTAACTTACTCTGTGTATAAAGTGACATATGCAATTAAGTTACTCTGTGTATAAGGTGACATCTGCAATCAACTTACTCTGCGTGTAAGGTGACATGTGCGATTAACTTACTCTGTGTATACGGTGACATATGCGATTAACTCACTCTGTGTATACGGTGACATATCCGAATAACTTACTCTGTGTATAAGGTGACATCTGCGATCAACTTACTCTGCGTGTAAGGTGACATGTGCGATTAACTTACTCTGTGTATACGGTGACATATGCGATTAACTCACTCTGTGTACAAGGTGACATATGAGATTAACTTACTCTGTGTACAAGGTGACATATACGATCAACTTACTCTGTGTATAAGGTGAGATATGATAATAACTTACTCTGTGTATAAGGTGACATATACGATTAACTTACTCTGTGTATAAGGTGACATATGCGATTAACTTACTCTGTGTATAAGGTGACATATACGATTAACTTACTCTGTGTATAAGGTGACATATGCGATTAACTTACTCTATGTATAAGGTGACGTATGCGATTAACTTACTCTGTGTATAAGGTGACATATGCGATTAACTTACTCTGTGTATAAGATGACATATGCGATTAACTACTCTGTGTATATGGTGACATATGCGATTAACTTACTCTGTGTATAAGGTGATATCTGGGATCCAAACATCTGCTGGCTTTAGATGAATTGTTTTCACACCTCCATAGTCAGATTCATTCCATTTTAGAAAATAGTCCTCCCACGTCTAAAAAGAATCATTCGTTTTGTGAAAATGAATAAGTACGAGTAAGCATATTTTATGAGACAATTGAACGTAGAATAAAATAAATGTCCAGTATAACCAAGGCAAGAATACCACTTTTTAGGAAACTTATTTTGACAAGATCTTGTATAGTGTAGTCTATCATGTATTTCTAATCATGTGTGTCAGATCTTTTTGCATTGGTCGCGAATGTGCATGTAGAGAAGCTTCCATGTAATGTATAGAATGCTCCGAACAGACACTCATCCGGTTCGTTAGAATGAGTTTTCAAAAGATTTACATATATCTACATGTACATGTACAGAAAAAACGCAACCCAAAGAAGTCGCTATATCTTGGAAAGTTATTATCCAATTGTGTTCATATTTTCAGGAAAGAAGGAAGAGACTGTGTATGTATAGCTCCTGTTGTTAGTTAGTTGTAAAACGTGATGTCTTGTACACCTGCTCAAAAGGCAGTCGTGCATGGAAAATACGAAAAACGCGAATGGAAAATCACTATATCTTGGAAAATACTAATTCAATTATGTTCATTTTTTCAGGAAAAGAAAGGAAATGTTATGTATGTATAGCTCCTGTTGTTAGGAAGTTGTAAAACACGATGCATTTGACACCTGCCCAAAGGACAGTTGTTCTAGGAAAATACGAAAAACGCAGTCAGAGGTGACTGCCACAGCAATAAAACCTAACAACTTTCTAACCATAGTGTTTACGCACTTCAGATTTCGCACAAATTATCCTCATTCAATGTGTGGTGAATTTGTGGAGTTTCATTAAAATCACTTCAGGGACTTTACAGTCATGGTCAAAATGCCTTCTGAAGTCTGCCGGAACCAGGTCGTTTGACTGAGATTTGAAAGCATTTCGACCATAACTGTAAAGTCCCTGAAGAGATTTTAATTTCACTTAACAGATTTACCATACAGTGAATGAAGATGATTTGTGCCAAATTTGAAGAGCCAAAACACTATGGCTAGGAAGTTATTTAGTTTTTTTGCGGTTGCAGTCGGCCCTGACTGTTTTTTTTTGTATTTTCCTAGTACAACTGTCTTTTGAGCAGGTGTCTAAGGCATCATGTTTTACAACTAACCATTTACAGGAGCTATGCATACACAGTCTCTTCTTTCTTTCCTGAAAAATGAACATAATTGAACTAGTATTTTTCAAGATATTGCAATTTCTTTGGGTTGCGTTTTTTTTAACACCCTGTATATCCCTAATGGCAAATTGGACACTACAAAATTTTCGGAGTAAATCCCCCTTCCCCCCCCCCCCCCCCCCCATTTTATCCATCTTGCGCTTTCTCACCAACCGTTGAAATCTGGCAACCCTTTTGGATTTTATGAATATACTTACGAATCTAAGCCATACTGATGTCATAATTGTTTGATGTTTCTCGCTCTGCAAACAATTTACAAAGATGAGAAAATTAAAGTCATGGAACGATTGCATTATTTAATAAGTTAATGGACTCGACGATTTGTCTATCATCATCATTATTTCACACACTACATGTACTAAACCAAAACGCTATGCATACACTGTCACACACGTTTGCTTATCGCTATATCTTCAAGAACTCTGATCAGATGTCCACATTGTATTTCTAAAAATGTCAAGATTGTTTACCGACGTACACCTGCTTAAAGGGTGATTTTACTTTTTCACTTCTCACTCATTTGTAGTTTTCTATATGAAACATTATACCCGTAGTTAATCGTTTATTTATTAGGGCAATATTCAATTAATAATTCATTAATAATAGCTTTAATATTCCATATGAGAGAGGATGCATACACTTGCATATCGAATACAACGGATTAAAAGCCACATACATGTTACTACAAAGGGAGCAATGTAGGATTCCAAGCAATATGTGTATTACGCCTAAACCCCAGTTAGGCAGCAACACAATATAATGAGCTGTAGTTTATTTTGAAGAATGTATGGTTGCATCAAAAGTAAAGCACATCCTTTTTTGTTTTTAAAGAATGGTCACTTGGCAAGCTATTGGCACTTGGCGTTTATTTGTCCTAATACCCATAACGAATTGTTTATGCATTACAGAGGTAGAAATGAATTAACAGACTTAAAACTTGGGGAACAACCCTCATTTGATTTGACAAGCCTTCATGATATATATTAATAGTTATATTTATTCTCAATATTGTTGACAAAATGTAATTATATATGAATTCTCATTACCAAATGGATTGCATTTGTGTTAATAATAACACTATCCGCTTTGGTGCGAATGGGATAAAATCATGTATTTGAAGTTATGACAGCTAGACGCACAGGAAAAAATAATTGAAATTAGATGAACCTACCACGTCCGCTATTTGAGTCAATGCAATGTCTATGGTTACCACGGTGGCTTCAGATGTGTTTTTCACCGGACGTACATTGGCGTTGTAGTCTGTCATCAAATATTTCATCAGGAACAGTTCTGGCGTGAGGGAGTCATTGTATAAAGCTTCAACGTGAAAAGTCATTAGGACAACTCCCGCTACCATGACAACGGTAGGGAGATACAAAGCCAGAAACGCCATGACAGCAGAATGTTATGTTCACTGCACATTGACCATTTACTGTAGAATATCACTGTTCAGGTCTAGTTTGTCCCAAATTTATCCAAAATGGGGTTCATTCTTTCATTTTAGTAGGTGCAGACGTTACATCTGTTATCATACCCAATATACTTAGTGATGGTTATCCATATTATCCAGCAATGTATTCAATTCACATGTGGCCATCCTTCTGCTGGTTGTTGTTATTCAACAATCACACGTTCCATCAATAAACATCCTTTGCTATTCACTGATTCAACAAATGCAGTAACAGAGCAGAACCATCGTTTGATTAATTATTTATTTAGCTCTCGACTTCGATCCAATTACAAGTTATTTGTACAAAAGTATACTTCCGTTCAATTAATTAATGGAGTCTCATGATACAATCAATTGCCGCAGAGGCAAATAAAGATGCTTTGATGTTTGTTTCATCAGATATCTCCATATAACACCTGCTTTTCTATTAAATAGTCAATAACAAAATGAAATTTTATCGTCGTTTTATGTCTTTCTAAAACTTTTGGATATCGAATTCTGATCCCACCAGGTTTCGCATATACATAGCTAAAATGTAAAGCCACGTTTAACAAGTTAATCCACAGTAATACAGCAATGTGTCTATACGAAGCAATTAGCCCGTATGATTCATCTAACAATCTCATAAAAATTAATGGAAACAGTTGCACGAATAATGATATGAAAATATTTATGAGTTGCTCAATGTACATCTGGTATAAATGTATTTTGTATAAAATTAACGTTTTATATGAATAGATCGGGTGTCTCAAACGAGACCCTTTAGACAAGCATTATCTCGGTTACCCTACTATCACACCAAACTAGTTTTCACTACGTTCTCGAAAACGGGTTTCAACTGTGCACAAACGGACTAGACGTATTTAGAACCGTTTGGGGTCTATTTACCGAACGTACGGGTAGGTCCTCTAGATCTTAGAACATGTTCAAAATGTTCTCATGGTCGATATGTTCTACAATTAGAACGAGTGACAACGTACTAACGACGAGCTGGACGTACTACGAACGAAACCGTCGTACTTCAATCCTACTAGGGACGTTTTAACAACGAGTTGAACTATCTGAGGACGTATTGAGAACGAGGTAGAACTAATTGCAAACGGGTTTAAACTGATTACGAACGTATTAAAGATTGCTTATGAACGAGTTAGCAAAAATATAGCTATCACACCAAGTTTCCACTGCGTTCTTCAAAACTGGTTTTAAACTGTGTGCGAACGGAATGAACGTAGCTGCAACGTTCTAAGGTCTATTTAATAACTTCATGAACATTCTCAGACGGAAAGGTGATTTTGGAATTTGAAATGATTCAAAATTCGATGGCGACCATACCGTTCTGTAACAAGGTCATGATGACCTTCTAGACTAAGGGACGCGTTTATACGACGTTGCAGACCAACGTGGTGCGACCTGATCGAACTGCGAATGATATGGACGTATTGAAGACTGTTTATGAAGTAGCTAATTATTCTAGACATATTTCCCGACAACAGCCAGATTAAGCCCGTTTTACGACGTTTTCGTAGGACTGGCAAGAACGGGTAAGAACTAGTTTGGTGTGATAGGGGGGTAACCGATAAACCAAATTTACTGAAAAGTACAAAGTAGCTTAGGACTATCATTAGCAAGTTGTATAAATATAAGAAAGATCAAGTAAATATTCTGTGAAAGCTAAGAAATTCAAAAGAGAATGTCGAAAATCCCCATACCGGATTTCTGATATGAGACCTCTATAGTATTTGTACGAGCTATCATCTTCGCGTGCTCGGTCTTCACTGCGTTCAATGGGAGCCGAGTGAAGTCTGATTAATTCTTTTCTTTCATTCCAAATATCATATTCATTCTCTAAATTCATTGAAGGTGATATTGTGACAAAATATTATAACTAAATACGAAAAAGTAGTTAAAGTTTTCAAAGAATATGACTTATCTATTGTTGAGAAATTAAGAGCTTCTCATTTTTTGGCACATTTTGGTAATAATTGTCGAAAAGTGGCTCATTTTTTGGGACACCCGATGTATTATAGAAAAGTATTAACCCGAGTGGAACACATATATTTCATGATGTTTGTAGACGTTGATTCCGATATATACACACATTAACATACCTCTATGTGTGTGTAAATAACTCAGTCAATCATTTTGAGTTTAAAGGGGCCTTACATTGTTCAATTGTTTTCCAAAATAATATTATCAAAATGACACATGCATGTTCAAATTATCTTATGGGATATGAGCGCTTGGATTGAATCTTCTAAAACACGTTCTGAAACGATTGAGAACGATTGAGAAAAATTACAATGATGTACTGTAATTTCAGCCATCCTCGAGAAGGGCTCAGAACCACACGAGGGCATCTATCTAATTGTTTAGGAAATACGATATTTACATGGTATATTATATTAGGATTGTGCATAAACAGCATACCTGAAAAAGGCCATGGTATGAAATTCCCAGGACGCCCAATTTACTGTTCGACAACTAGCTCCTTTGACTGAACGTCTATGTAACAAAATGGATGAACTTCCTGGTTACGAGTTTCTTGTTTCCTCGATTTAAACCTACTTATAAGCCAAGTTGCAGATTATAATTTGGCACAAAGCAGAAAATATATTTTAGTTTTAATACGTTTCTTCGATTTAGAAATTGTTTTGTAAATGAAATCTCAATTCATTTTTATTATTATTTATTTTTAATTTTTTTATTGATTTAAACATGAAATAATACATTTTACAAGGCAAGGATAATATATAAAACCACTTTCACAGCACCTTCATTCATTCAGACATTCGCAACAGTCATACCCCAAAGTTCTGGTTTAGATAAAAACATAATATTTTCGAATTGAGTCTCGTCCAAGTTGGGATTTATCTCATTAAATTGTTTCGCATATATAATATTTGATTGCTAGTGATAGCCTATTCAGCAAAATGTTTTCATTATTTACAGAACAGGTCCTAGTTAGATATTACACAGTTGTTTATAAAATAACCACCAAGACCTGGTCGACTTCGAAAAACTTTAATGAAAAAATTATTTTGATTTGATTGGCAATTATTTCTTATTTGACTCCTGGCGATGAGAGGGATAAATTGTTTAGATATTTTTTCAAATATCAAAAACCCTGACATGTTTGAAATTATGAATTTATGAAATAATTGACACAGTTCGGTTAAATCTGCTTGACCAATATTTGAAGATTTAAAGAAAAACTTAAAAAACTCTGATTTAAAAAACCCTTATGTAAATACACTAATTAATAACTAAACATTTACATTAAAATTGTGACATGCACTTTTATAAATACTTTCAAATATTAAATATTGTTGGTATAACTGATTATTCCTACCCAATGTATACTACTTCTCAACACAGCACATACTGAGACTGTACTGATATGCCACCTTTAAAAAGGTTTAGTAACTACTGTATCACATGATCTAGGTCACATGATGTACTTTAGTGTTGGGCCTGCTTTTGGATCTTCTGGATGTGGTAAATATTTTCCCATACTTTGTACAATTTCTAAACAAGTTTTATTGTCTCAGTATATTATTCATATAGTTAGTTTTAAAGATTAATATATAATCTCTATGTTGAAATAGGTATTTTTTATATACCTTTGTAATTTTGAAGTTATTAGGAGTTTAAGGAAAGACTCAAGATATTTTGCAAATCTCAACATCAGCCATATTGGATTTCATTCTTTTGTTTATGTTTACAACATTTTCACTTAGGTTCAAATGTACATTTTAGGTGAGTTCCTAGCTGACTTACTTTACCATATGCCAACACTCACAGCCCAAGTAGCGTTATTGTCAGGTAAAATTCCACTCTTGTTATTTGATTTATATGTGTAGTATGTGTAAGGTCAATACGACATTTTGTAAGGTCAACTTGACCCTATTGACCATATTGAACAAGTAATGCCTCATGTGTTTTGATGTTTATATAATGCTTCAGGCATTGTGTGGGGAAATAAAGATTCATTCATATATTACTTAATCCCCATCACAAATATGGTTTTATCAATTAAAACATTAAACATTAATCTGCATTTTAATGACATTTTACTTTATTGCTACGTATCAACTTATGATGTGAATTTTATATTTTTAGGCATTCCACCAACAGTACTGCACTGGCAGACTGGTCACTCTTTTGTAATTTATATTTTAAAGGTAGTTGTCACTCTTTTAAGGTAGTTGTACAACAACATAGCAGTTGTGTTAAGATAATTGTGCAACATAGTAGTTGGGCGTTAAGGTAGTTGTGCAACATAGCAGTTGAGCATTAAGGTAGTTGTGCAAATTATACATGATCAATGAGGAAGTTGACTGATATAATATATGATATAATATAAAATATTTTATAAATTTCTCTTGTTTATTTATTTTGGACAAAACGTCCCTCACAAAATTGTAGTTGATAATTTTTATGATGGTTAATAGAATTTATTGTAAAAATGCTTAGATCAACGTTTCGAGTCTTAGGTGTACAAACTCGAATGGAAATGTTTACGCTTTTTGACCCCTTATGATGAGCAACATATTTCGATAGTTTTTTCAGCAAACGCATTTTAAAATAATCAGGATCTATGGGCTCCTTAAATATTGTTTCAAATGTTGCCCCCTATTTTATGCTATGGATTCGTCATATTCGGGAGCCATACCATGGACTAGACATGGTAATCATGTTTCAAAATGTTAAATTGCTATTTGAAAATTGATTTGAAAATTACGTAAAAATATGTTATATACAGACTAATTTTGAAGTGACACATATTTTGTTAGGATATAAATAAAAAGAAGAATGTCGAAAATGTGTAGAATTAAAGCATGACGAAATTCCACTTCACTATCATCTTCGTGTTCCGTTGTTCAGAGAGTATACATAAAACGTGCATATGACTTTTAAATCTTTTTGATAAATATCCATTTGCAATAAGGTGTATCATGGTTCCAAAAGAGCAACCTCACATAGTGTAAATCCTGTAGGGGAGGTATCCTGTATTTGTACCCTCACATAGCGTCCAGACAGGCCATCTGGACATTTGAAGATCTGCCAATCTTTCCCACATGTTATCAAGGTATTAGTGCTGTGGAAACAAAGATTAGAATTTACATCGTCTTTACTCACTTCTTTGAAGAGTTGAAGTCGATATAAAAATATAGGGTATAGGGTATAGATATTCATCAACAGATCGAATGGTTCATCAACAATTGGGATGATGCAAGTTATACCTTCAACAGCATGTTCATCAATCTAACAGTTATTACTCCCACGACACTGCCTATTAAACAAAACAACAGACCCAATCCTGTACTGAGACAAAAGGTCAACCTTCCACCATGGCTTGACATCCATGTTGGTATGCCTACATATGTTCGAGATCGCCATCTATATTGCCATCAATTGCTGCAGCAGCAGAGGGAGTACTGCCATGAAGTGACGATTGTGTGGCATCTTTTCCAAGTGCAAGATTGTTCAATTCTATAATATATGCATATGATATATATTTATGTCATATAATACTGTAATATGTGAAATGTGTTTCAGATGGTTCGATTCATGAATTCAAAGAACTTGTTTATGAAAATGTCTTTCAGTCTCTAAATAATTGTACCCCCTATAACAATATCCTTATATAAAGAACCCTCCATCTAGCAGCGTAATCGTGACATGTGAACAAATCGATGGTCATAACTGCGTGAGTTTATCCCAAGCTTAAATTTTTTTTATCTATGTACTTGTTTCCAATAAAACTCAAAGTAGAAACGTCTACTGGTCATTCTATCTCATCTGTCAATACAAAAACGCTACTTCACAATCTAACTGGTTTGGTTCAAAGTTGGACTTTCAATATTAGAAATTATGTTGATGAAAAGGCCCTTCTTGATGGCCGAAAAACAGCAATTTTGCTGAGGATAAGGATACTCTGGCCAATCACCTGGACCCTCACGTAGCGCCCGGTCGGTCCACTCTTGCAGTAAAAATTCTGGCAGACCTTTTTTGCAGGGTTCAAGTGTGCTTCTTGAACTGAACTCATAGATCAGTGACTTCTAAGTATCGATTTATTGTTGCATCATATCTGGTCACGTGACCTATTTACATAATAATCATAACAACAAAAGCACATGGTACAGTCTTATGAATGCTTACATAATTGTTAAGACTACATATTATGACATCTTCCTTTTTTCCAAAAATGAACAATCATTTTAAGTTTAAAACGTTTCAAATAAATGTTAATATTATATCACTGTATTGACCAAATAAATCTGTTTCTAATCACAATATCTTGCAGGTCTTTTTATTATAAGGCCTCTACTGGCACGAGTGACTGGTTTACTGTCAGTAGGACACATACTAATGTCAGGTTTAATTTTACCAGGTGATTGCACTTGTGTAACTGGAAGTGGTGCATCACTTGGCTGTTTATTATCACAATCAGTGGGTGGATCTATAATTGGTACAACAGGAACTTGAGGCAGATATGACTTTTCAAGAGTGTGAGAAGGATTATCATGAAACTTCACATCTGTCTTATCTGGCATTATATGACGTCTGTTGCGTCTATATAGTCCCCTATCTGTTTTTACAATATATGACCTAGGAGCATCATGCTTGGATTGAACAATACCCTTAATTGACCAATCAGATTCTTTATCATGTTTAATACGCACTGAATCTCCTGGAATCAAAGGAACCAAATCCCTTACCCCATGATGGTTGTCATAGTAACGTTTATATGACTGTTTGGTAATTTTATCTTGTTTTGCAACATTTTTAAGATTAGGCCACTTTGGCATTAGGTTACAAGGCATAGTTGGTATTGTAGTTCTCAACTGTCTACCCATTAGCATTTGTGCAGGTGAAAATCCTGTAGCTTGAATTGGTGTTGACCTGTATGCTAATAATGCTTTGCAAGGGTCTTTCTGAGTTAGAAAACGCTTAATTATCTGGACGCCACGCTCAATTTGCCCATTGGCCTGTGGAAAATGTGGCGAACTAGTGGTATGTTTAAAGTCATAGTCATTAGCAAAGTCTGCAAATTCATTACTGGTAAACTGAGGACCATTATCACTGGTTAACTCATCAGGCAACCCAAAACGTGCGAAGATGCTTTTCATCTTATCGATAACATTTCGCGCAGTTGTATCTTTATTCATTAGTGCTACTTCAGGAAATCTTATGTAATAATCCACAACAACAAGATAATGTTTCATTTCATATTCACACAAATCTGCACATATGTGACTCCATGGACGGACTGGTAATGGAGTTGGAATCAAAGGTTGTTTTCTCTGAGTATTACTATGTGTTAAACAATGATCACATTTCATAACAACCGACTGAATATCTGAACTTATGCCGGGCCACCATACACTTTGTTTGGCTCTTTCGCGACATTTTGAAATTCCTAAATGTCCATCATGAATTCTTTGTAATATATCGGGTCGCAACGATCTTGGTACTACTATTCTTGAACCAAATGTAACTATTCCATTGTAAATAGAAAGCATACCTTGATCTTTATAGTACATTTTAATATCTGTTGGAACTGACTTTATTGAATTTGGCCAACCATGCACAATATAATCTTTAACAAGTTCAAGTTCCGAATCAGTAGAAGTAACAGTCTTTATCTGGTTTATCAAATAATCCGCAATCGGTCTATTGTCTTCAACATGACATAAATATCTTTCAACTTCTTGTTGAGACTCTATTTCACATTTCTCCTCGCAATCTGGCAACGGAGCGCGACTAAGACAATCCGCAATAACCATTTCTGGATCCTTGCCAGGTACATATCTAGCTTTCGGGTTAAATCGCATTAGTCTCATTAGCAATCTTTGACAACGAATCGGTGTTTGATCTATATCTTTTGTATTTATGAGCGGAATCAGTGGACGATGATCACTGATCAACTCATATTCATCCAAACCAATCAAATACCGACTAAATCTCTCGGACGCATAGCAAACAGGTCGAACATCATCCGGACCATGACGTTGAAACAAACAAGCACCCAGTCCAAAAGAACTACTATCGGCACAAACAATAGTTGGTTTTTCAACATCATAAAATGCTAAGACTGGCGCTTTACTTATAAGTTGCTTTATTTTGTCAAAAGCAGCTTGCTGTGCACTATCCCAAGCGAATACGGTATCTTTCCGCAATAAAACATGCAGCGGTGCAGCGACAGTAGACATATTAGGAACAAACTTACCTAAATAGTTTACCATTCCTAAGAAGCGTCTAACAGCTGATTTATCTTCTGGTCGCTTAATTTTACATATTGCGCGTACCTTATCTTCGGTAGGACTTATCCCATTCGCTGAAATTTTTAGCCCGAAAAATATAACTTCCTTTTGAGCGAACTTGCATTTACGCTGATTGAGTTTTATACCATATTCTTTTATAGTAGCCAAAACCGCAGCTAATCGCGTATCATGCTCTTCTTTATCTTTACCGTGAACTATCATGTCATCAATTATGATTTCTACACCGGCATGATTTTTAAATATATCCATCATTACACTTTGATATTTCTCACTCGCAAAATTCAACCCAAACGGCATGCGTAAGTATCTATACCGCCCGAATGGTGTAATAAAAGTTGTGAGTTTCGAACTATTCTCATCGAGCCGCAAACCATGAAAACTACTTGAAGCATCTAATGTAGAGAATACGGTAGATCTTTTAAGTTTATGCACAAGATCATCAGTAGTTGGAAGAACAAACTTTTCTCTTTTTATGCTAGCATTAAGTTTTCTCAAGTCAACACATATTCTAGGCTCAGAATCATTTTTCTTTTCTGCACATACAATAGGAGCACACCAATCAACAGGCTCTGTTACTGGTGTTATGACACCTTGTTCACACAATTTATTCAACTTAGCCTTGACCTTAGGCATCAAAGGTAAACTTACACGTCTTGGTGCAGAAATACTATAAGGCTGTGCATTAGGTTTCAATGTAATGGAAACAGGATTACATAATTACATCCCCAATTTCCCCATACATGCTAGGATCTTTGATATCCAGGTTATTCAAACGTTTCATGAGACCCATACTTGTAGCAGCCCCCCTGGATAACAAATTAGCTGAATTTGAGCTATCAACTACATGAATTGTTGTTTTGTACACTTTACTACCATTGAATACAACCCTAGCAACAAATGCTCCTATGCACTTAACTTTACCCCCAGGGCTCTGAAATTTTGCAGTAGGTTTACTTAGCACTGGACGGTTAATTTTCATTCTTTTGTATGCATCTACAGAAATAACCGAAGCATCAGCACCACTATCAATTTTAAAACACATGTTTCACCATTTATATTTAGATCAATCAACCATGGTGGTTCTTCGACCACTTCATGTACTTCATCAATATCACACATATCATTATCTACACAGGTATCCTGTTGCATGTTATCAATATCACATATAATATCAGGTGGTGGTGAACTATCATTGTGACATATAACATCATCACAATCACATATCATAGTAACAGGATCACATGAATGATTAGCTGGATCACACGACTGTGTATTTGGATCGCACACTTGTATAGCTGGATCAAACGATTGTATAAATGTAGATGTATCACATGATTGTGTATCTGGATCGCACACTTGTATAGCTGGATCAAACGATTGTATAAATGTAGATGTATCACATGATTGTGTATCATTATCTGTGACCAAGTCACTCAGGAACAAACAGTCAGTATCATCAGATCCATAATCATCATGGACATGTTCAACTTCATGCAATTTCTTTTTGTCATGTTTTATATCAATTGTCTTGCAGCAGCGTTTGAAGTGATTCATTAATCCACACTTTAGACAGTTTTCGCCATATGCAGGACACTCTCTCTTCTTATGAGATAGTCCACATTTTGTACATTTAAACTTACTGCTATAGTCCTTCTTTGACTTGACACGACCCCTCCTGGTGACGTCATCGACATGCGGGGTTTCCAATTGTGTATGCACGGGTGCGACATGCTCCCTAATTCGCGCCATTTCGATAACTTTCGCAAGTGTCAGCTTTTTATAGTCCATAATTTTGACTTTCTCAGCTAGATCAGAGTTCAACATCCCATTTATAAATTGATGCATGATTTCCCTCTCTGTATTTTCAAACTCGCAAACGTCCCCATGATCATATAAACGACGTAAAAAGCTATCGCAAGTCTCACCTGATTTCTGAACCATGGAATGAAATGTCTTCTGTTCCTCGATCAGGTTAACTTTGGGCATAAAATAATGGTCGAATTTATCCATAATAGTTTCATACGACTTCTTGTTTTCACCCTCCGCATATACGAATGTCTTGTAAATAGTCTCTGCATTACTTCCCATACAGTATATTAGCGTGTCAATGACATTTGTATCATCTCGAACATCGCCTTCATCATCTTGACCCGTCAAATTTGCAGCAGACTTAAATCGCGTGAAACGTGCCTTCCAGTGTCGCCACTCTCTCGGCTTGGTCACGTCGAAGATCTCTGGTGGTTCTAGTTTGTAGGCCATATTATATAATAACTCCAAGCTATTATTTTAACTATGAAATTCCAAATTTCAATCCCAATCTAGACACCATGAACTGAACTCATAGATCAGTGACTTCTAAGTATCGATTTATTGTTGCATCATATCTGGTCACGTGACCTATTTACATAATAATCATAACAACAAAAGCACATGGTACAGTCTGATGAATGCTTACATAATTGTTAAGACTACATATTATGACACTTCTGAAGAATGTACATAACTCCCGGGATTTTGAGTCTGCTCACTTCAATTTTGAAAGAATGGGTATCGATATGGCGAACTTTTTGAACAAACGTTTCTCTTTAACCAGTCATCAAAAATCTCTGAAAATCTTACAACTTTTAAATTTAATGGCCATCTTTTGAATGGTAACAATTTAATTTGAAATAGATATACATACTTTCATCTATATTGTTTTAAAAAACACATCAAACACTTGTTTTGTTCTTGGTATAATGTTTCCAGAGTGAATTGAAACATCTTTCCGAACCTCATTGGAATAAAACGACATAAACACAACATGTTTAGGTCTCTCAATATTGTAATTGTACCAAGGAAATTTTGGTTGATTTTAAAAAAGTATCTTGTTAATGAAATAAAAGGTTTTTCTTGATTTTTATCTATTTTGGGGGGGTTTTGTTTTAATTTTTTGAATACCTTTTTGAAATCAACCAAAAATTCCTTTGTATAACTTTAATATTGAGAGGTCTAAAAACATACTGTATATATGCTATTTTGTTCCAACAAGGTTCGGAAAGACATTTTATTTCATTCTCAAGAATTGGTAGAAAGGAGCAAAAACAATTGCACTAAAAAACAAAAAGTGTTAACAAAAACAGTTATATAAAATATTTCTAAATAATTTTCGCATTAAATTGTTGTCAATCAGTCAACATTACATAAAATACCATGTTTCTTTACAGAATGTTTTCAATGATTGGTTTAAGAGAAAAACATTGTTGAATTCAGTTCTCCATATCGATACCTATCCTTTGAAAATACGATATGTAAAAAATAAAGGGATCACACTCAAAACAAACCGACGGGCAATTTTAATCAATATTATATTTGCATATATAAGGATTATATTTAAGAACTTGTCTGTTTTTAAAGCTACTTTCCTTCGTAAGCAAGCCTGCCCAATGAATCCCGGGCTTGGTTTACGCATGTGTGGACGAAAATTACGCTCGTTATACAAAATTTCAAGATGTTAGGGATAGAGTATAGTCAAATCACTAATGGGTTCATAACATGGTGATAGTTCACGATCATATGTATTCTTAGATTTTCGGCATATAGACTAATATGTACATTCTAAAAATTTTGATCCGCATTGCCAAGCGCGAATCGCACTCCTTCATGGTGAAAATTCAAGATTGTCGCCAAAATTATCGTCAAATATGTATATTTTTGATATTTTTTACTGCCTTTATTTCAATATAATGTGATAAATTAGTGTCTTCAGATATTATTTAATAATATTAAGTATAAATATAAGAAATTGCTTTAATATCTTTTGATAAAACTATACCAAAATTGACGTCAAAATAAAAACATTTCCCTTATTCACGACTTCTTTTCAATAAAATTTTACAAATTCATTTTTTATCAATGCTTACTGATAATATTCAACATATATCCGTCAAAATATTTAATTATAACCAATAAAGAATAGTGTTGTACAGCCCCACCTATAGGTATATACATTAAACTGCTCTGAAACATAAATTAATGATTATTATTTTATTCATGCTGACCCAATTTGTTTATTCTTAAATAACTGTTATCTGTAATGAAAATGTTAGATTTTGGGCACACAGACTAATATTGACATTTTAAAGATTTTGACCCGCATTGCCAAGCGCGATTCTCAACCCTTCATGATGAAAATTCAAGATGGCCGCCAAAATAATTGTCAAAATAAGAATTTTTTTGATAATTTTTTTACTGCCTTTATTTCAATAAAATGTGATAAATTAATGTCTCCAGATATTATTTAATAATATTCCCACCAAATAGGTTTTTTATCAAGTGTAATTGATTTTATAGCGCCATCTTTTGTTGCATTGTTTGATTGATTTATGTTTACATGTTTAATCCATTTTATTATGGGAATAAAAGCGACATAATAATAACGTCAAAATAAGAAACAATTCCCTTATTCACTACTTCTTTTCAATCAAATTTGACATGTTTATATTTTTATCAATGCTTAGCGATAACATTCAACATATATACAGTATATCAAAATATTTCATTATTACCAATAAAGAAGAGTGTTATGCAGCCCCACCTATAAGTATATGCATTAAACTGCTCTGAAACATAAATTAATAATTATTATTTTATTCATGCTGACTCAATTTGCTTATTCTTAAGTAACTGTTATCTGGAATAAAAATGTTAGTGTTTCTAAATTCAACAACATGTACGTTGTAGAAAGTAAAAATGAGAGATATATGAAGACGGGGGGAGGGAGTTGGCATGTAAGTGGGGATAAGGTTTGTTGGTATATATATTGAGGCATGTCACCCATCTTGATTTTCTGAGTGTTTCTGCACTCTGACACTCTGTACTCTCTAACAGAACAATATTACAATTTTCATCATTTTAGTTATATTGAAGTCAGTTTATAGTCTAATATTCATTGTCTCTCATGTTGATGTGTATAAAGTCAAGAAATTATATCAAACCAGACCAAACACCTGTACTTGCTGCCGAACAGTCCCTCTTTGCACTGTTCAAGCAGTAATAGTGGACACTGGCTAGAGAAGAAAAACGAAGCTGATTAGAATACTTGGTGGAATGCACACTGAAATGGGAGCATTTCATATCTTGGGCAATCTATGAGAGAACCCTGGATGGACAATCTCCCTCTCTCAAGCTGGCATAGCCACATCTGATGCAGCTGATTCCTTTATCAAAGTTAACCATCTCGCACTTACTTGCAGAGCACATCAAATTACTGCCTGTAGTTTTTATATTTTTGACAAAAACGCCTGTGTGACACATTTTTTATGTTGTGATCTTGATGAATAACTTTCAGTTTGAGTTTGGTGACTGGATGAAAAACAGTCCCAGCTGAATGGCTCTTCACAATTTAAGTTCTGGTGGATGGTAATGGATCTTAAACTTTAAAGAGGGCAACTTCAGCCTATACAAAGATAACCTTTCTGAGTTGTTGCCATGCCTTTTTATACTCAATCACACCAACTATTCAAGATGGCTAGCAGTTCATATCCGTGACATGAACCAATTTAACGCAACACACCGATCAGTGCTTGTTGAATTCATTAAGGGGAACTTCACAGTTGCTAAAACAACAAGGCACATGACATGAACGAAATCATACCATCTAGATATTGTTTTGGGCAGTTATGAAACTACATGTAACAGTTTAGAGTTTGGTATAAGAAATAAGAGAGGAAACAGTAAAAGGAGGCATGTTTATCCTTAAACTCCCCTACCTAGAAACGGGCAAGATTGATTGTGCTTGGAGTAAAAAAGAGAGACTTGTTCCAAATCTTTGCTGCAAATGTGAGCAATATAATTATTCCTGGACGAAAAAGACTGATCGCAACCTTCGGTCAATATGTCATGTGTTAATCCACAAAAACAATCCACCAAAGACAAGTAACCTTGCACACAATCAACACATCTGTTCTGAGTGAACAAATATGAGTTGGATTTGACAAGGGGAGACAGTTCAGGTACTTGGCAGCACATGAAATGGCGAATTCCATTGGGCCTCAAAAAGAGGACGAATGTAAAGCACAACTGTCTATATTACCGTCAATTGCTGCCGCTGCAGGAGTGTCGACGATATGGTGAAATGAAGATTGTTTGGCTGCAGTATGTATTCTGGACAAATGAAAAGCATCGCCGTCCATATGACCGTCAATTGCTGCTGCTGCAGGAGTGTCAACGATATGGTGAAATGAAGATTGTTTGGCAGCAGTATGCATGCAGGATGAATGTAAAGCATCACTGTCTATATTACCATCAATTGCTGCTGCAGAAGAAGTGTCGACGATATGGTGAAATGAAGATTGTTTGGCAGCAGTATGTATTCTGGACAAATGTAAAGCATCGCCGTCTATATTGCCATCAATTGCTGCTGCTGCAGGAGTGTCGACGATATGGTGAAATGAAGATTGCTTGGCAGCAGTATGTATGCAGGACAATTGTAGAGCATCACTGACTATATCACACCAATTGCTGCTGCAGAGAGGTATCGACGATATGGTGAAATAAAGAGTGCTTTGCAGTAGTATTTATGCAAGACGAATGTAAAGCATCACTGTCTATATTACCATAAATTGCTGCTGCAAACGGGGTGTCGACGATATGGTGAAATGAAGATTGTTTGGCAGCAGTTTGTATGCAGGTCAAATGAAAAGCATCGCCGTCTATATGACCGTCAATTGCTGCTGCTGCAGGAGTGTCGATGATATGGTGAAATGAAGATTGTTTGGCAGCAGTATGTATTCTTGACAAATGAAAAGCATCGCCGTCCATATGACCGTCAATTGCTGCTGAAGAGAGGTGTCAACGATATGGTGAAATGAAGATTGATTGGCAGCAGTATGTATGCAGGACGAGTGTAAAGCATCGCCGTCCATATGACCGTCAATTGCTGCTGCAGAAGAAGTGTCGACGATATGGTGAAATGAAGATTGTTTGGCAGCAGTATGTATTCTGGACAAATGTAAAGCATCACTGTCTATATTGCCATCAATTGCTCCTGCAGCAGTGTCGACGATATGGTGAAATGAAGATTGTTTTGCAGCAGTTTGTATGCAGGACGAATGTAAAGCATCACTGTCTATATTGCCATCAATTGCTCCTGCAGCAGTGTCGACGATATGGTGAAATGAAGATTGTTTGGCAGCAGTATGTATGCAGGTCGAATGTGAAGCATCACTGTCTATATTACCGTCAATTGCTGCTGCAAAAGGAGTGTAAGCGATATGGTGAAATGAAGATTGTTTGGCAGCAGTATGTATGCAGGAAGATTGTAAAGCATCACTGTCTATATTACCATCAATTGCTGCTGAAGAGAGGTGTCAACGATGTGGTGAAATGAAGATTGTTTGGCAGCAGTATGTATGCAGGACGAATGTAAAGCATCGCCGTCTATATTGCCATCAATTGCTGCTGAAGAGAGGTGTCGACGATATGGTGCAATGAAGATTGTTTGACAGCAGTATGTATTCTTGACAAATGAAAAGCATCGCCGTCCATATGACCGTCAATTGCTGCTGCAGAGAGGTGTCAACGATATGGTGAAATGAAGATTGTTGGTAATATCACATTTGAGTCTGATATATTTATTTATTTATTTATTACAGTGTCACCCGTAATTATACGGCCAGCCTCCAAAAGCTTATGAGACACAATTACAATCATATTATAAGCAGATAAGTCAGAATTAACACTTACTTTAATCTATCTTTAGCCTCCAAAGACAAAAGCAAAAAATTTGAAACATATTTACAGAGTGATTTAGAATTCAATAAGTACAGGGTGTCAAAAAACAACGGCACCCCCCTCTACAGCAAAAAGTACTTACTATTACATGGTGTGTCATATCTCATTTTAAAGACAATTTAATTCTGGAGTTACCTGAGAAATTTCAGCTTTATATCATATAATTTTACAGATTTACAGCGGATTCTTAGTAGTTAGTATGACCACCAGTTGCTGCTCAAACAGCAGCTTATCTGGACGGATGTGATTTCAATGAAAATTCAGATAAAGGTGTAGCATTGCATAATCCTTTAAGCACTTTCCCCAAATTCTTCAGAAATACATCCCCACTGTATCTTTTTTTCAAGAGGCTCTTCGTCCATCAGTTCCTATACCCTGTTTTTCAGAACTGAACCCATATGTTCAGTGCAGTTGAAATCTGAGCTAATTCTTTCATATTCCACTTTCTGAAGATTTGGCCTTTAACCAGTAACAGAGCAGCAAATAAAGTACCAAAGTAGCAAACTTAAAAACAATGTAGCTTTTTTAATATAAAGTTTTATTAAATTAAATTTGGGGAGTAACTCCAGAATTAAATTATCTTTCAAATGATGTATGACACAATATGGAACATTCAGGACTTTTTGCTGTAGAGGGGGGTGCCGTTGTTTTTTGACACCCTGTACATTGTTTTATTGACATGAGTAGTTTCAAGTGTGCGGTGTCGGTTTTCTTTAACTGCACGCATCAGAATTAATATACGGAAATTTAAAGTGTATTCGTTTATTCGCCATAAGCATGTTCTTTATGAAAGCCTAATTAATTACATATTTTCATATTAAGTGGTTTCAATGAAATATTAAACGTTTTAATGGGACGTAGGTAGTTTTACCATACAACCATGTGCAAATAGCAAAGTCATCAAATAACCTCTGCAGTGAATATTTTATGTTCTGTGGTTAGATTCGAATAGCAATGTATTAAGAGAAACATGGGCTGATTGGAATTAACTGCAGGTGTGCTTATAATAATAAAGATAACATAAGCAAGAAACAACGTGTATGCACAATATGTAAGTATAATTGTTTTATGCATAATTATATCAGTTTGATAGTACAATACAATCATCTTTTTATCGGCATGTTTTGGGCCATTTTCGTATCCCCTTTGTCAAATATTACAGCGTACCCCTGTGTCAAATGTTACAGCGTACCATACCGTAACTCAACTCAAAACACGGAAATTGATAAAATCTCTGAAAACGATATCCGTGAATATAATGATAAATTATATACTTCGACCAGTGAATCTAGTCTTCTCAAATCTAAACTCAAGGAATCTATAAAACAAGTAACTGCATTGTCCACATTCTAACGAATATACAGCCATAACTGCAGACATCGAAGAGAAACTTAAAGATCAAGCTCAAGATTTTTTTTCTTTATTTCAAATTGATTCGATTACACAATGATAAAGATTTTAATAGTAGACACGTGTTTATGTGTATTAACTGAGTTTACAATTAAAAATGTATGAATATAAAATAGTACCTTTAATTTATACGAAAGAGAGTATGAGCAACTTATTTGGAGCGGGAGCAATGGGGACACCAAACTGATACTAGAGATATTGTATAATGTATAACACAATGACATCTACTGAGAATATTAATATGATGAGTTAACATATAAGGAAGAATAAAAATCAATATGTACTATGCCCTTAATTAATGACTATTTGGAATTTTGCTGATCGGGAAGATTTTTAGTCTTGATTTAAAAATACTCAGAGAAGGGCTATTTTTTAGATGCAAAGGTAGATTATTCCAAATGATTTGTCCTTGCGTTCCCCGATTTGGAGACCTATACACCAGTGATCCGATCAAAATAAATAAAAGTTGACGAACTTTTCAAATCATCTAATGTAAAATTCCACCTTTTGGGGACCACTAGGAAATCTCACCACAAAATCCATATCCAACACTAACCAACCACCCACTGATCTTTGATGTCTGAGATCTATAAATGTGTATGGACATTATGCCTTAATGGTGAAGAATTAACCTTCACATGGTGAACATTGTGCCTTTACATTTTTTATGTTATATTATTTTCCACCGATGGGCCTACCAACGGCCAGGCTACAGAAATAAAACGCAGTAAATGATATATCAGAGCCCATTTTCATAAACAAAAGAAAGTACTTAAACATATTACGCTGCCCATGTATTAGAAACGTGGTGTATTGCTGTTGTATGTTTTGTAGCGAGGACACATCTGAACATAAAATATACATGGCAGAATTCACAATAGGGGTGCAGAGGTTTTGTTATTTGTTGCAGAGGTTTTCTTTATTGCTCATGGCTTTATGTAAGTCACTTGATCATTTGACTTATCAGATCTCTTAAGAAGAAAATCTTAATAGATGAATCCATGCAATCATCTTGAAATGATTTAAAAATCAACTCAAAATTGAATGATGTTTTCTGTTTTAGCATTTTTGGATTCTCATCACCAGCATTATTTAATTTGTACCATCGGCATGTTAGAAGAGGTATAATGTTATAGTCCAATCTTTATATTTTAGGCGTGCTGTCTTGTACGGCAGATAAACCATGGTGTAAGGGCACTGTATGGAAGGAGAAGGGTATGTACTAATTCACAGTACAAATAGTTAATGTAAAATTGGGAGTTATTGGGAGTTATTTTTATAGTTTATATTAAAACGAATTGGGACAGTGTCTGCAGAGTTAATTAAATACTAAAGCCAAACTACTTATACTTGGGATTTATGAGTAAATTTGGGTAATTGCATGTCTTATTTAGATATTGAAAATTTGGCGCTCGGAAAACCTGCCTCGCAATCAAAATCCGCGACATTGAATGCTGGTCTTGCTGTCGATGGTGTAGAGGATGGCGAATACTACCATGGCTCATGTTCGCACACTCACATGACAAGCGGCAATTGGTGGATGGTTGACTTGCGGGATATTTATCCCATTGGATCGGTCAAGCTGATAAACAGGAAATGTGGCGAAAGCAATTGTAGAAGTCCTCAATACGCTACGTATGATGTAGAAGGTACTTTTTCACTGAAATTTGAAACCCAAACCTCCATTGAGCTTGTGTTCAAGGCTATCCACGTTGCAATTTTTATTCGTAAAACCGGTTTCAGATGAATATCTAACCACAGCTGCTAAGCAGCAAAACCAAAGAATAAAAAGACACATTAAAGAGCACATCTAATCATGAAGGGTAACAAACCACAAATACCCAAACTATGATCTAATGCACAGGGGATCCACGCCTAATACCTGCCTCGACCATTAAGGAACAGATACAACAATGCTTTTAATATTAAAAATGCCAATAACAGTTCTTTTGTGTCATTTTACAGATCATCTTTCAAATTTTAAAATCAAAGTCAGCAAAGACTCTAAAAAGTGGGAGCTATGTACTTACTTCAGAAGTACAATGGAATCTTGTAAAAAAGGCTGTCAGATGTTCTACTGTCCAAGTGGATTGAAAGGGCGCTACGTCAAGGTTCAGTTGCAAGAAATGAACTTTCTCTCACTCTGTGAAGTTGCTGTTTTTCGACCATCAAGTAAGTCATTTCTTTATGAATAAAATATATGACTATACGAGACACATCGCCACATCCTGAAAATACAAGCATTCTGGGATTTCTAATGGTGAATAATGAGACCCATTTGTCTAAAATCTGAGAAAATAACCAAATTCCAATCCCATAATGTCATTTGGTCTCATAATGTTACAGAATTAAACAATCTTGCACTTGATAAAGTTGCAACACAATCATCAATTCATCAAAACATTAGTACAAATGCAGCCGCTGCCATTGATGGCAATGTAGATGGCGACGTTGAACACCTATCTTGTATTCAAACCAGAAGTGAGAGAAAGCCATGGTGGATGGTCGACTTACTTTCTCAGTATGCCATTGGGTCTGTGGCAGTGTTTAATAGGCAATGTCGTGGCATTAAGAATTGTGGCAAACGTCATCTTGAAGGTATTATCTCGTTTGCATTATTGCACGATTGAACTCATGAACTAAGAGCTTATAAGTTTTATTTAATTTAAAATTACCCGTGTACGTCCCAGTTGCTATCCAGGAATGTCCATTTTTATATTTTATTCATCACAATATTAGGTCGACATATTTTGTAAAAGAGTTGAAGAAGGTTTCCGACGAGCAATTCTTCCTTGCTTTCATATTTTTATCCGTTTTAAATATTTTTAGAACGACTCCAAAACTTCAAAATTGAATTGAGTCGGGACAATGTGACTTGGGATCTATGCTATCATCAGAAAAGTACTTTGGGAACATGTGGGCATGATTGGCGGATGTTTAAATGTCCACATGGCTTATATGGGCGTTATGTAAGAGTACAGCACCATTTCAACTCTCCACGCATTCTCACACTTTGTGAAGTTGCTATTTTCGAACCATGAAGTACAACACTATAATTCATTCATTTACGTTAATTTTATCCACCATTAATGATTTAATACATTGTAATACCATATGATTGTAAAATATCTTGAAAATTCAGAAAATACAGAAAATTGTTCACTGTAACATGTCTTTGCTATTATGAGTATAACATGAGTCTTACGAATATGCATATAAATTAAGCTATTATATCGTTTAAAATACAGGTCAATATATACTTAAATTACTACATGGAATATGATTTGGTTACAGTATTTGTTTGTAGAAACCATGGAATCATCGATTGTGGTTAACGAACAAAATGTTTTATTACGATCAATCCAATAAAATAAAGGTTAATGCACAACCACCGATCATTGAACATATCATTGAAATAATGAAACCACACTGTGTATGTGTATATTTTATGTTACTTATACAAACCGACATACTTAGTTATGAAACCCTTTATCCCTGTTTACTTCAAACAATGAAAAGGTAAGATTCCATTTTACATTTCTTTAATTCATTAATTATGTGATGAATTTAAAATACTTTTTTTAGATTATGAATTTTCTATACTCGATCCGTACATTAATTGGTGTCATACACCAGATTCATATTTAAATATAACAGCACATGAAATGAAACATATACATCGAAAACCTTTGATCAATATGTATTCAGTCAGCTATCAGACAATTCCCGCATCGTCTATGATTTAACTTTTTTAAATGAGTATTTTAAAATGAAACTAGAAGTAGTGTATAGTGATGTTGTCACATTATCCTAATATATGTTCACATTTTCACATTACAGCACGATTGTCATGGTATTCACCATGCGGATGTTTTGCATAGTATTGTTTGTTGCCTCTTGTAAGTTCGCTTATTATTTGACGGTATACCCTCCAAAAAAGATTATTTTAATCGACAGATAATTATAATCACCAACATAAAATGACACGAAAATCATCATGTTCGTGGTTTTTGCCGGTGTGAAAGAAATTATGGTCCCCCAGGGATTATGGTCCCCCCTTTTAAAGGCCCTTACTGGCCCTGATTGTGTATAAGATAATAAGGGAAAGAGCACAAAGAGGTCACCATATAAATCAATGGAGAGTAGGACCATAAATTAATAGGACCTTCTACCCTTTTACACCTGTACATTATTGGTTGATATAACATTAAACATCCTTAATTCCGTGTTGTGCTTTGTCATCTGATATAAACCAATTCTATCTGATATATACTTTATTGTTTCCTAATAGTATAGGAAACCAAAATTAGAATTAAAATTATATATATTAGATGCATGGTTTTGCAAAGCAGATACACCTTGGTGTGGAGGCACTGTCTGGAGGGAAACAGGTGTGTCACTCAATCAAAGTATAAACAATTGATTCAATAGTTTGCACAATTCTAAATTTAAAGTTATATTAGCAACCATAAATGGCAGTGTCTATTAAATTGCGTTTTGGAAATGGGATGAGCGCTGTCCATGTATCTTGAAAAATCGTTCAGGGGACAAAATAGGATTTAACTAAAGTGTCTTGTTATGAGAAAGGCAGTCATAGTAAACTAAAATATCAAAATAGGAGAGGGTAAAGTATAGAAATTGCATGTGTTATTTAGAAATTCAGAATTTGGCGCTTGGAAAGCCTGCCTCGCAATCAAAATCCACGACATTGAATGCTGGTCTTGCTGTCGATGGTGTAGAGGATGGCGAATACTACCATGGCTCATGCACGCATACTTCGCAGACAAGTGACATTTGGTGGATGGTTGACTTGCAGGATGTCTATCCCATTGGATCTGTCAAGCTTATAAACAGACAATGTGGTGACGAGAATTTTGACAGTGCCCCAGGTTCTCCTAAAGTTGAAGGTAATTTTCTCATGACATGTTTGATATCCCTATTTAACTACATTATACATTAACGCCTTGATCTTTGTTGCACTTTTGTTATCAAAGATTCCAACTGATTCAAATGAATATGTCAGAACGGCTTGGGCGCCAAAATTACAACATACAAATTTCGCAAATTACGA
>CAIIXF020000235.1:15749-60749 GCA_903813345.2 Owenia fusiformis | reverse complement strand
GGGGGCCACCGTATAGCTTCTGGGGGCCACTGGGAGCCAGTGGGGGCCAATTGGGGCCACCCTGTAGCATCTGAGGGCCTCTGGGGGCCACCGTATAGCTTCTAGGGGCCACTGGGGGCCATCGTATAGCTTCTGGGGGCCACTTGGAGCCAGTGGGGGCCGTATAGCTTCTGGGGGCCACTGGGGGCCACTGTATAGCTTCTAGGGGCTACTGGGTGCCACTGGGGGCCACCCTGTAGCTTCTAGGGGCCACTGGGGGCCACCGTATAGCTTCTGGGGCCATCGTATAGCATCTGGGGGCCTCTTGGGGCCACCGTATAGCTTCTAGGGGCCACTGGGGGCCATCGTATAGCTTCTGGGGGCCACTGGGAGCCAGTGGGGGCCACTGGGGGCCACCCTGTAGCTTCTGGGGGCCACTGGGGGCCATTGTATAGCTTTTGGGGGCCACTGGGAGCCAATGGGGGCCACTGGGGGCCACCCTGTAGCTTCTGGGGGCCACTGGGGGCCACCGTATAGCTTCTGGGGCTTCTGGGGCCATCGTATAGCATCTGGGGGCCTCTGGGGGCCACCGTATAGCTTCTAGGGGCCACTGGGGGCCATCGTATAGCTTCTGGGGCCACTGGGAGCCAGTGGGGGCCACTGGGGGCCACCCTGTAGCTTCTGGGGGCCACTGGGGGCCATTGTATAGCTTTTGGGGGCCACTGGGAGCCAGTGGGGGCCACTGGGGGCCACCCTGTAGCTTCTGGGGGCCACTGGGGGCCACCGTATAGCTTCTGGGGGCCACTGGGGGCCACCGTATAGCTTCTGGGGGCCACTGGGGGCCACCGTATAGCTTCTAGGGGCTACTGGGGCCACTTTGGGCCACCTTATAGCTTCTGGGGGCCACTGGGGGCCACCGTATAGCTTCTAGGGGCTACTGGGTGCCACTTGGGGCCACCCTGTAGCTTTTAGGGGCCACTGGGGCCCACCGTATAGCTTCTGGGGGCCACTGGGGGCCACCGTATAGCTTCTAGGGGCTACTGGGTGCCACTTGGGGCCACCCTGTAGCTTCTAGGGGCCACTGGGGCCCACCGTATAGCTTCTGGGGCCACCGTATAGCTTCTAGGGGCCACTGGGGACCATCGTATAGCTTCTGGGGGCCACTGGGAGCCAGTGGGGGCCGTATAGCTTCTGGGGGCCACTGGGGGCCATCGTATAGCTTCTGGGGGCCACTGGGAGCCACCGTATAGCTTCTAGGGGCCACTGGGGGCCATCGTATAGCTTCTGGGGGCCACTGGGGGCCACTGGGGGCCACTGGGGACCATCGTATAGCTTCTGGGGGCCACTGGGGGCCACCGTATAGCTTCTGGGGGCCACTGGGGGCCACCGTATAGCTTCTAGGGGCTACTGGGTGCCACTAGGGGCCACCATGTAGCTTCTAGGGGCCACTGGGGGCCACCGTATAGCTTCTGGGGCCATCGTATAGCTTCTAGGGGCCACTGGGGACCACCGTATAGCTTCTAGGGGCTACTGGGTGCCACTAGGGGCCACCCTGTAGCTTCTAGGGGCCACTGGGGGCCACCGTATAGCTTCTGGGGGCCACTGGGAGCCAGTGGGGGCCACTGGGGGCCATCTTATAGCTTTTGGGGGCCACTGGGAGCCAGTGGGGGCCACTGGGGGCCACCCTGTAGCTTCTGGGGGCCACTGGGGGCCACTGGGGACCATCGTATAGCTTCTGGGGGCCACTGGGGGCCACCGTATAGCTTCTGGGGGCCACTGGGGGCCACTGTATAGCTTCTAGGGGCTACTGGGTGCCACTGGGGGCCACCCTGTAGCTTCTAGGGGCAACTGGGGGCCACCGTATAGCTTCTGGGGCCACCGTATAGCTTCTAGGGGCCACTGGGGACCACCGTTTAGCTTCTAGGGGCTACTGGGTGCCACTGGGGGCCACCCTGTAGCTTCTAGGGGCCACTGGGGGCCACCGTATAGCTTCTGGGGGCCACTGGGAGCCAGAGGGGGCCAATTGGGGCCACCCTGTAGCATCTGAGGGCCTCTGGGGGCCACCGTATAGCTTCTAGGGGCCACTGGGGGCCATCGTATAGATTCTGGGGGCCACTGGGAGCCAGTGGGGGCCGTATAGCTTCTGGGGGCCACTGGGGGCCACCGTATAGCTTCTAGGGGCTACTGGGTGCCACTGGGGGCCACCCTGTAGCTTCTAGGGGCCACTGGGGGCCACCGTATAGCTTCTGGGGCCATCGTATAGCATCTGGGGGCCTCTGGGGGCCACCGTATAGCTTCTAGGGGCCACTGGGGGCCATCGTATAGCTTCTGGGGGCCACTGGGAGCCAGTGGGGGCCACTGGGGGCCACCCTGTAGCTTCTGGGGGCCACTGGGGGCCATTGTATAGCTTTTGGGGGCCACTGGGAGCCAGTGGGGGCCACTGGGGGCCACCCTGTAGCTTCTGGGGGCCACTGGGGGCCACCGTATAGCTTCTGGGGCTTCTGGGGCCATCGTATAGCATCTGGGGGCCTCTGGGGGCCACCGTATAGCTTCTAGGGGCCACTGGGGGCCATCGTATAGCTTCTGGGGCCACTGGGAGCCAGTGCGGGCCACTGGGGGCCACCCTGTAGCTTCTGGGGGCCACTGGGGGCCATTGTATAGCTTTTGGGGGCCACTGGGAGCCAGTGGGGGCCACTGGGGGCCACCCTGTAGCTTCTGGGGGCCACTGGGGGACAGCGTATAGCTTCTGGGGCTTCTGGGGCCATCGTATAGCATCTGGGGGCCTCTGGGGGCCACCGTATAGCTTCTAGGGGCCACTGGGGGCCATCGTATAGCTTCTGGGGCCACTGGGAGCCAGTGCGGGCCACTGGGGGCCACCCTGTAGCTTCTGGGGGCCACTGGGGGCCATTGTATAGCTTTTGGGGGCCACTGGGAGCCAGTGGGGGCCACTGGGGGCCACCCTGTAGCTTCTGGGGGCCACTGGGGGCCACCGTATAGCTTCTGGGGGCCACTGGGGGCCACCGTATAGCTTCTGGGGGCCACTGGGGGCCACCGTATAGCTTCTAGGGGCTACTGGGGCCACTTTGGGCCACCTTATAGCTTCTCGGGGCCACTGGGGGCCACCGTATAGCTTCTGGGGGCCACTGTATAGCTTCTAGGGGCTACTGGGTGCCACTTGGGGCCACCCTGTAGCTTCTAGGGGCCACTGGGGGCCACCGTATAGCTTCTTGGGGCCATTGGGAGCCAGTGGGGGCCAATGGGGGCCACCCTGTAGCATCTGGGGGCCTCTGGGGGCCACCGTACAGCTTCTAGGGGCCACTGGGGGCCATCGTATAGCTTCTGGGGGCCACTGGGAGCCAGTGGGGGCCACTGGGGGCCACCCTGTAGCTTCTGGGGGCCACTGGGGGCCACTGGGGGCCACTGGGGGCCACCCTGTAGCTTCTAGGGGCCACTGGGGCCCACCGTATAGCTTTTGGGGCCACCGTATAGCTTCTAGGGGCCACTGGGGACCATCGTACAGCTTCTGGGGGCCACTGGGGGCCACCGTATAGCTTCTGGGGGCCACTGGGGGCCACTGTATAGCTTCTAGGGGCTACTGGGTGCCACTGGGGGCCACCCTGTAGCTTCTAGGGGCAACTGGGGGCCACCGTATAGCTTCTGGGGCCACCGTATAGCTTCTAGGGGCCAGTGGGGACCACCGTTTAGCTTCTAGGGGCTACTGGGTGCCCCTGGGGGCCACCCTGTAGCTTCTAGGGGCCACTGGGGGCCACCGTATAGCTTCTGGGGGCCACTGGGAGCCAGTGGGGGCCAATGGGGGCCACCCTGTAGCATCTGAGGGCCTCTGGGGGCCACCGTATAGCTTCTAGGGGCCACTGGGGGCCATCGTATAGCTTCTGGGGGCCACTGGGAGCCAGTGGGGGCCGTATAGCTTCTGGGGGCCACTGGGGGCCACCGTATAGCTTCTAGGGGCTACTGTGTGCCACTGGGGGCCACCCTGTAGCTTCTAGGGGCCACTGGGGGCCACCGTATAGCTTCTGGGGCCGTCGTATAGCTTCTAGGGGCCACTGGGGACCACTGTATAGCTTCTAGGGGCTACTGGGTGCCACTGGGGGCCACCCTGTAGCTTCTAGGGGCCACTGGGGGCCATCGTATAGCTTCCGGGGGTCACTGGGAGCCAGTGGGGGCCACTGGGGGCCACCCTGTAGCTTCTGGGGGACACTGTATAGCTTCTGGGGGCCACTAGAAGCTATACGGTGGCTTCTAGGGGCTACTGGGGGCCACTGGGGGCCACCCTGTAGCTTCTAGGGGCCACAGGGGGCCACAGTATAGCTTCTGGGGGCCACTGGGAGCCAGTGGGGGCCAATGGGGGCCACCCTGTAGCATTTGGGGGCCTCTAGGGGCCACCGTATAGCTTCTAGGGGCCACTGGGGGCCATCGTTTAGCTTCTGGGGGCCACTGGGAGCCAGTGGGGGCCGTATAGCTTCTGGGGGCCACTGGGGGCCATCGTATAGCTTTTGGGGGCCACTGGGAGCCAGTGGGGGCCACTGGGGGCCACCCTGTAGCTTCTGGGGGCCACCGTATAGCTTCTGGGGGCCACTGGGGGCCACCGTATAGCTTCTGGGGGCCACTGGGGGCCACCGTATAGCTTCTAGGGGCTACTGGGTGCCACTTGGGGCCACCCTGTAGCTTCTAGGGGCCACTGGGGGCCACCGTATAGCTTCTGGGGGCCACTGGGAGCCAGTGGGGGCCAATGGGGGCCACCCTGTAGCATCTGGGGGCCTCTGGGGGCCACCGTATAGCTTCTAGGGGCCACTGGGGGCCATCGTATAGCTTTTGGGGGCCATTGGGAGCCAGTGGGGGCCACTGGGGGCCACCCTGTAGCTTCTGGGGGCCACTGGGGGCCACCCTGTAGCTTCTGGGGGCCACTGGGGGCCACCGTATAGCTTCTGGGGGCCACTGGGGGCCACCGTATAGCTTCTGGGGGCCACTGGGGGCCACCGTATAGCTTCTAGGGGCTACTGGGGCCACTTTGGGCCACCGTATAGCTTCTGGGGGCCACTGGGGGCCACCCTGTAGCTTCTGGGGGACACTGTATAGCTTCTGGGGGCCACTAGAAGCTATACGGTGGCTTCTAGGGGCTACTGGGGGCCACCCTGTAGCTTCTAGGGGCCACTGGGGGCCACCGTATATCTTCTAGGGGCCACTGGGGGCCACCCTGTAGCTTCTGGGGGCCACTTTGGGCCACCGTATAGCTTCTGGGGGCCACTGGGGGCCACCCTGTAGCTTCTGGGGGACACTGTATAGCTTCTGGGGGCCACTAGAAGCTATACGGTGGCTTCTAGGGGCTACTGGGGGCCACCCTGTAGCTTCTAGGGGCCACTGGGGGCCACCGTATATCTTCTAGGGGCCACTGGGGGCCACCGTATAGCTTCTGGGGGCCACTGGGAGCCAGTGGGGGCCACTGGGGGCCACCCTGTAGCTTCTGGGGGCCACTGGGGGCCACCGTATAGCTTTAAGGGGCCACTGGGGGCCACCGTAAGCTTCTAGGGGCCACTGGGGGCCACCGTATAGCTTCTGGGGCCACCGTATATCTTCTAGGGGCCACTGGGGGCCATCGTATAGCTTCTGGGGGCCACTTGGGGCCACCGTATAGCTTCTTGGGGCCACTGGGGGCCACCGTAAGCTTCTAGGGGCCACCGTATAGCTTCTAGGGGCTACTGGGTGCCACTGGGGGCCACCCTGTAGCTTCTAGGGGCCACTGGGGGCCACCGTATAGCTTCTGGGGCCACCGTATAGCTTTTAGGGGCCACTGGGGGCAATCGTATAGCTTCTGGGGGCCACTGGGAGCCAGTGGGGGCCACTGGGGGATACTGGGGGCCACCCTGTAGCTTCTAGGGGACACCCTATATCTTCTAGGGGCCACTGGGGGCCACCCTGTAGCTTCTGGGGGCCACTGGGGGCCACCGTATAGCTTCTAGGGGCCACTGGGGACCACCGTATAGCTTCTAGGGGCTACTGGGCGCCACTGGGGGCCACCCTGTAGCTTCTAGGGGCCACTCGGGGCCACCGTATAGGTTCTGGGGGCCACTTGGGGACCACCGTATAGCTTCTAGGGGCTACTGGGTGCCACTGGGGGCCACCCTGTAGCTTCTAGGGGCCACTCGGGGCCACCGTATAGGTTCTGGGGGCCACTTGGGGCCACCGTATAGCTTCTGGGGGCCACTGGGGGCCACCGTATAGCTTCTAGGGGCCACTGGGGGCCACCGTATAGCTTCTTGGGGCCACTGGGAGCCACGATATTGGGGTCCCCCCTGTAGCTTCTAGGGGCCACTTGGGGCCACCGTATAGCTTCTAAGGGCTACTGGGTGCCACTGGGGGCCACCGTATAGCTTCTAGGGGCCACTGGGAGCCACTAGGGGATACTGGGGTCCCCCTGTAGCTTCTAGGGGCCACTGGGGGCCACCGTATAGCTTCTGGGGGCCACTGGGAGCCACTGGGGGATACTGGGGTCCACCCTGTAGCTTCTGGGGGCCACTGGGGGCCACCGTATAGCTTCAAGGGGCCACTGGGAGCCAGTGTATAGCTTCTAGGGGCCACTGGGGGCCACAGTATAGCTTCTAGGGGCCACTGGGGGCCATCGTATAGCTTCTGGGGGCCACTGGGAGCCAGTTGGGGCTACTGGGGGCCACCCTGTAGCTTCTGGGGGCCACTAGGGGCCACCGTATAGCTTCTGGGGGCCACTGGGGGCCACCGTATAGCTTCTAGGGGCCACTGGGGACCACCGTATATCTTCTAGGGGCTACTGGGTGCCACTGGGGGCCACCCTGTAGCTTCTAGGGGCCACTGGGGGCCACCGTATAGCTTCTGGGGGCCACTGGGAGCCAGTGGGGGCCAATGGGGGCCACCCTGTAGCATATGGGGGCCACTGGGGGCCACCGTATAGCTTCTAGGGGCCACTGGGGGCCATCGTATAGCTTCTGGGGGCCACTGGGAGCCAGTGGGGGCCACTGGGGGCCACCCTGTAGCTTCTGGGGGCCACTGGGGGCCACTGGGGGCCACCCTGTAGCTTCTAGGGGCCACTGGTGGCCACCGTATAGCTTCTGGGACCACCGTATAGCTTCTAGGGGCCACTGGGGACCACTTCTAGGGGCTACTGGGTGCCACTGGGTCCACCGTATAGCTTCTGGGGGCCACTGGGAGCCAGTGGGGGCCAATGGGGGCCACCCTGTAGCATATGGGGGCCACTGGGGGCCACCGTATAGCTTTTAGGGGCCACTGGGGGCCATCGTATAGCTTCTGGGGGCCACTGGGAGCCAGTGGGGGCCACTGGGGGCCACCCTGTAGCTTCTGGGGGCCACTGGGGGCCACTGGGGGCCACCCTGTAGCTTCTAGGGGCCACTGGGGGCCACCGTATAGCTTCTGGGGGCCACAGGGAGCCAGTGGGGGCCAATGGGGGCCACCCTGTAGCATCTGGGGGCCACTGGGGGCCATCGTATAGCTTCTGGGGGCCACTTGGGGCCACCGTATAGCTTCTTGGGGCCACTGGGGGCCACCGTAAGCTTCTAGGGGCCACTGGGGGCCACCGTATAGCTTCTGGGGCCACCGTATATCTTCTAGGGGCCACTGGGGGCCATCGTATAGCTTCTGGGGGCCACTTGGGGCCACCGTATAGCTTCTTGGGGCCACTGGGGGCCACCGTAAGCTTCTAGGGGCCACCGTATAGCTTCTAGGGGCTACTGGGTGCCACTGGGGGCCACCCTGTAGCTTCTAGGGGCCACTGGGGGCCACCGTATAGCTTCTGGGGCCACCGTATAGCTTTTAGGGGCCACTGGGGGCAATCGTATAGCTTCTGGGGGCCACTGGGAGCCAGTGGGGGCCACTGGGGGCCACCCTGTAGCTTCTGGGGGCCACTGGGGGCCACCGTATAGCTTCTTGGGGCCACTTGGGGCCACCGTATAGCTTCTAGGGGCCACTGGGGACCACCGTATAGCTTCTAGGGGTGCATTAGGGGTGCCACTGGGGGCCACCCTGTAACTTCTAGGGGCCACTGGGGGCCACCGTATAGCTTCTGGGTGCCACTGGGGGCCACCGTGTAGCTTCTAGGGGCCACTGGGGGCCACCGTATAGCTTCTGGGGCCACCGTATATCTTCTAGGGGCCACAGGGGGGGCCATCGTATAGCTTTTTGGGCCACTGGGAGCCAGTCGGGGCCACTGGGGGCCACACTGTAGCTTCTGGGGGCCACTGGGGGCCATCGTATAGCTTCTGGGGGCCACCGTATAGCTTCCAAGGGCCACTGGGGACCACCGTATAGCTTCTAGGGGCTTCTGGGTGCCACTTGGGGCCACTGGGGGCCACCCTGTAGCTTCTAGGGGCCACTTGGGGCCACCGTATTGCTTCTGGGGGCCACTGGGGGCCACGGTATAGCTTCTTGGGGCCACAGGGGGCCACCGTATAGCTTCTAGGGGCCACTGGGGGCCACCGATAAGCATCTAGGGGCTACCGGGTGCCACTGGGGGCCACTGTATAGCTTCTAGGGGCCACTGGGGACTACCGTTTAGCTTCTAGGGGCCACTGGGAGCCAGTGGGGGCCAATGGGGGCCACCCTGTAGCTTCTAGGGGCCACTGGGGGCCACCGTATAGCTTCTGGGGCCACTGGGGGCCACCCTGTAGCTTCTAGGGGCCACTGTGGGCCACCGTATAGCTTCTGGGGGCCACTAGAAGTTATACGGTGGCTTCTAGGGGCTACTGGGGGCCACTGGGGGCCACCCTGTAGCTTCTAGGGGCCACTGGGGGCCACTGTATATCTTCTAGGGGCCACTGGGGACCACCGTATAGCTTCTAGGGGCTACTGGATGCCATTTGGGGCCACCCTGTAGCTTCTAGGGGCCACTGGGGGCCATCGTATAGCTTCTGGGGGCCACTAGAAGCTATACGGTGGCTTCTAGGGGCTACTGGGGGCCACTGGGGGCCACCCTGTAGCTTCTAGGGGCCACTGGGGGCCACCGTATATCTTCTAGGGGCCACTGGGGGCCACCCTGTAGCTTCTGGGGGCCACTGGGGGCCACCGTATAGCTTCTGGGGGCCACTGGGGGCCACCGTATAGCTTCTAGGGGCCACTGGGGACCACCGTATAGCTTCTAGGGGCTACTGGGTGCCACTGGGGGCCACCCTGTAGCTTCTAGGGGCCACTCGGGGCCACCGTATAGGTTCTGGGGGCCACTTTGGGACCACCGTATAGCTTCTAGGGGCTACTGGGTGCCACTGGGGGCCACCCTGTAGCTTCTAGGGGCCACTTTGGGCCACCGTATAGGTTCTGGGGGCCACTTGGGGCCACCGTATAGCTTCTGGCGGCCACTGGGGGCCACCGTATAGCTTCTAGGGGCCACTGGGGGCCACCGTATATCTTCTAGGGGCCACTGGGGGCCACCGTATAGCTTCTAGGGGCCACTGGGGGCCACCGTATAGCTTCTGGGGGCCACTGGGGGCCACCGTATAGCTTCTAGGGGCCACTGGGGACCACCGTATAGCTTCTAGGGGCTACTGGGTGCCACTGGGGGCCACCCTGTAGCTTCTAGGGGCCACTCGGGGCCACCGTATAGGTTCTGGGGGCCACTTGGGGACCACCGTATAGCTTCTAGGGGCTACTGGGTGCCACTGGGGGCCACCCTGTAGCTTCTAGGGGCCACTTTGGGCCACCGTATAGGTTCTGGGGGCCACTTGGGGCCACCGTATAGCTTCTGGGGGCCACTGGGGGCCACCGTATAGCTTCTAGGGGCCACTGGGGGCCACCGTATAGCTTCTTGGGGCCCTGGGAGCCACGATACTGGGGTCCCCCCTGTAGCTTCTAGGGGCCACTGGGAGCCACTGGGGGATACTGGGGTCCACCCTGTAGCTTCTAGGGGCCACTTGGGGCCACCGTATAGCTTCTAGGGGCTACTGGGTGCCACTGGGGGCCACCGTATAGCTTCTAGGGGCCACTGGGAGCCACCGTATAGCATCTAGGGGATACTGGGTGCCACTGGGGGCCACTTGGGTCCACCCTGTAGCTTCTAGGGGCCACTGGGGGCCACCGTATAGCTTCTAGGGGCCACTAGGGGCCACCTTATAGCTTCTAGGGGCCACTTTGAGCCACTCGGGGATACTGGGGTCCACCCTGTAGCTTCTAGGGGCCACTTGGGGCCACCGTATAGCTTCTAGGGGCTACTGGGTGCCACTGGGGGCCACCGTATAGCTTCTAGGGGCCACTGAGAGCCACTAGGGGATACTGGGTCCCCCCCTGTAGCTTCTAGGGGCCACTGGGGGCCACCGTATAGCTTCTAGCTATGGCCCCCAGCTATGGCCCACCGTATAGCTTCTGGGGGCCACTGGGGGCCATCGTATAGCTTCTAGGGGCCACTGGGGGCCACCGTATAGCTTCTTGGGGCCACTGGGAGCCACGATACTGGGGTCCCCCCTGTAGCTTCTAGGGGCCACTGGGAGCCACTGGGGGATACTGGGGTCCACCCTGTAGCTTCTAGGGGCCACTTGGGGCCACCGTATAGCTTCTAGTGGCTACTGGGTGTCACTGGGGGCCACCGTATAGCTTCTAGGGGCCACTGGGAGCCACTAGGGGATACTGGGGTCCCCCCTGTAGCTTCTAGGGGCCACTGGGGGCCACCGTATAGCTTCTGGGGGCCACTGGGAGCCACTGGGGGATACTGGGGTCCACCCTGTAGCTTCTGGGGGCCACTGGGGGCCACCGTATAGCTTCTAGGGGCCACTGGGAGCCAGTGGGAGCCACCGTATAGCTTCTGAGGGCCACTGGGAGCCACTGGGGGTCACTGGGGGCCACCCTGTAGCTTCTAGGGGCCACTGGGGGCCACCGTATATCATCTGGGGGCCACTGGGGGCCACCGTATAGCTTCTGGGGGCCACTGGGGGCCATCGTATAGCTTCTGGGGGCCACTGGGGGCCACCGTATAGCTTCTGGGGGCCACTGGGGGCCACTGTATAGCTTCTAGGGGCTACTGGGTGCCAATGGGGGCCACCCTGTAGCTTCTAGGGGCCACTTGGGGCCACTGTATAGCTTCTGGGGCCACCGTATAGCTTCTAGGGGCCACTGGGGGCCATCATATAGCTTCTGGGGGCCACTTGGAGCCAGTCGGGGCCACTGGGGGCCACACTGTAGCTTCTGGGGGCCACTGGGGGCCACCGTATAGCTTCTGGGGGCCACTGGGGGCCAACGTATAGCTTCTAGGGGCCACTGGGGACCACCGTATAGCTTCTAGGGGCTACTGGGGGCCACTGGGGGCCACCCTGTAGCTTCTAGGGGCCACTTGGGGCCACCGTATAGCTTCTGGGGGCCACTAGGGGCCACCGTATAGCTTCTGGGGGCCACTGGGGGCCACCGTATAGCTTCTAGGGGATACTGGGTGCCACTGGGGGCCACTTTGGTCCACCCTGTAGCTTCTAGGGGCCACTGGGGCCACCGTATAGCTTCTAGGGGCCACGAGGGGCCACCTTATAGCTTCTAGGAGCCACTGGGAGCCACTCGGGGATACTGGGGTCCACCCTGTAGCTTCTAGGGGCCACTTGGGGCCACCGTATAGCTTCTAGGGGCTACTGGGTGCCACTGGGGGCCACCGTATAGCTTCTAGGGGCCACTGGGAGCCACTAGGGGATACTGGGGTCCCCCCTGTAGCTTCTAGGGGCCACTGTGGGCCACCGTATAGCTTCTAGGGGCCACTAGGGGCCACCTTATAGATTCTGGGGGCCACCGTATAGCATCTGGGGGCCACCGTATAGCTTCTAGGGGCCACTGGGGACCACCGTATAGCTTCTATTGGCTACTGGGTGCCACTGGGGGCCCCCAGAAGCCACCCTGTAGCTTCTGGGGGCCACCTCTATAATGAACGTTTCTTTAATAATTCAAGTGCAAGGTCAACATTAAAAACTGTAACAGATTCTGAAATGAATCGCTTTATACATAAATGGACAGCTCAAATAACTACAATGCCAAAGTTACGTACGGGGTCAACCCAGTTGTCCGAAACCCAGTTGTCCGAAACCCAATTCTCCGAAACCCAGTTGTCCGAAACCCAGTTCTCCGAAAATAAGGGGATCTTATCAAAAAATACAATTTTTTAAAACGAATCTTGTCGCAACCTCTGCGAATCACGACAGCATAACATTTGAATCACGTTGACATGACATCATTGCAAAATTAGGCTAAATATGCGAAGTCAAGACGTTAATTAGCCCACGAAAGTTCATGGGTAACTTGAGAACTACAAAATACAACCAAATACTTTTCGAACGTACAATAGCAATATTTCTCACCTAACGTCTTCATAGTTTTAGGAACGTATTTTAAACGCATGATAGCCAAATATATCAAGATACTATATCTGCCTAAATGAAGTTAATTAGTGTTGACAAAGTTTTGAAATATATTTTATCCAGATCCATCAGAAATTAACTTATCAAATACATTACTTTACTAGTTCTAGTATCTTGCATGACTCGTTCATAAGAATTATTTAATTCCATCTCCCGTTCCTGCCATTCTGGTAACGCCATGCAATGGATGCAATTCAAAGTGAGAGCGAGATTTATGAATATCAGAATGCGTCCATGCCATTAATTTGGCCAAATACATGGCATGAAACTGACGTAAGCTTAAGTAAGCTACGCCCCCCCCCCTTTCTCTGTTAAATTATGACTTTATTTTTCGGAGTAATGGGTTTCGGACAACTGGGTTTCGGAGAACTGGGGTGTACCCTAAAGACAATTTTGGTACAGAGGATTATATAAAATTATTTTTATCAAGGAATCAAAGATCTGTTATTGCTAGAACTCGGTCAGGTACTCTTCACCTGAACATAGAAACTGGTCGATATAAAGGCCTTGCTGTTTAACAAAGACTCTGTGAGGCATGTAAATGTGGACATATAGAAACTGAGAAATATTTTCTTCTAGAATGCTCATGTCACAAAGATTTGAGAAAAACTATAATAAGACCCCATATGGTTCATGATAATCAAGATTTACTGAAACATCTTCTTTCAAATAAAAATTGTGTAAAATAAACAAATAATATACCATAAGAAATTGAGTTCTTGTGTTGGTAATGAAGAAATCATAACCAGCATAGGTGATTTCTGATGATTTGATATGTAGATTTGGTTAAATTGTGTTTGACGAATGTGTTCGACTGCATTTTGGCCGGATGTAATGCACATGAAGTTTTTAAATTGTTTTAATTGTTTTTTTAATTCTTCATTTATTCTCAAATTGCCTACTTATACTATTAAAAATTGAGTTTTTGTGTTGGTAATGAAGAAACCATAACCAGAATAGGTGATTTTTGATGATTTGATATGTAGATTTGGTTAAATTGTGTTTGATGAATGTGTTCGACTGCATTTTGGCATGATGTAATGCACATGAAGTGATTCTAATTGTTTATTCATTCTCAAATTGCCTAAATATACTATTAGAAATTGAGTTTTTGTGTTGGTAATGAAGAAACCATAACCAGAATAGGTGATTTTTGATGATTTGATATGTAGAATTTGTAAAATTGTGTCTGAAGCATGTGTTTGATTGCATTTTGGCATGATGAAATGGACATGAAGTGATTTTAATTGTTTATTCATTCTCAAATTGCCTAATTATTCTATTAGAAATTGAGTTTTTGTGTTGGTAATGAAGAAACCATAACCAGCATCGGTGATTTCTGATGATTTGATATGTAGATTTGGTTAAATTGTGTTCGATGAATGTGTTCGACTGCATTTTGGCATGATGTAATGCACATGAAGTGATTTTAATTGTTCATTTATTCTCAAATTGCCTAATTATACTATTAAAAATTGAGTTTTTGTGTTGGTAATGAAGAAATCATAACCAGCATAGGTGATTTCTGATGATTTGATATATAGATTTGGTTAAATTGTGTTTGATGAATGTGTTCGACTGCATTTTTGCCTATTAAAAATTGAGTTTTTGTGTTGGTAATGAAGAAATCATAACCAGCATAGGTGATTTCTGATGATTTGATATATAGATTTGGTTAAATTGTGTTTGATGAATGTGTTCGACTGCATTTTTGCCAGATGTAATGCACAATAAGTGATTTTAATTGTTCATTTATTCTCAAATTGCCTACTTATACTATTAGAAATTGAGTTTTCGTGTTGGTAATGAAAAACCATAACCAGAATAGGTGATTTTTGATGATTTGATATTTAGATTTGGTTAAATTGGGTCTGATGCATGTGTTTGATTTCATTTTGGCCGGTGTAATGCACATGAAGTGATTTTGATTGTTCATTTTCTCTCAAATTGCCTAATTATACTATTAGAAATTGAGTTTTTGTGTTGGTAATGAAGAAACCATAACCAGAATAGGTGATTTTTGATGATTTGATATGTAGAATTTGTAAAATTGTGTCTGAAGCATGTGTTTGATTGCATTTTGGCATGATGAAATGGACATGAAGTGATTTTAATTGTTTATTCATTCTCAAATTGCCTAATTATTCTATTAGAAATTGAGTTTTTGTGTTGGTAATGAAGAAACCATAACCAGCATCGGTGATTTCTGATGATTTGATATGTAGATTTGGTTAAATTGTGTTCGATGAATGTGTTCGACTGCATTTTGGCATGATGTAATGCACATGAAGTGATTTTAATTGTTCATTTATTCTCAAATTGCCTAATTATACTATTAAAAATTGAGTTTTTGTGTTGGTAATGAAGAAATCATAACCAGCATAGGTGATTTCTGATGATTTGATATATAGATTTGGTTAAATTGTGTTTGATGAATGTGTTCGACTGCATTTTTGCCTATTAAAAATTGAGTTTTTGTGTTGGTAATGAAGAAATCATAACCAGCATAGGTGATTTCTGATGATTTGATATATAGATTTGGTTAAATTGTGTTTGATGAATGTGTTCGACTGCATTTTTGCCAGATGTAATGCACAATAAGTGATTTTAATTGTTCATTTATTCTCAAATTGCCTACTTATACTATTAGAAATTGAGTTTTCGTGTTGGTAATGAAAAACCATAACCAGAATAGGTGATTTTTGATGATTTGATATTTAGATTTGGTTAAATTGGGTCTGATGCATGTGTTTGATTTCATTTTGGCCGGTGTAATGCACATGAAGTGATTTTGATTGTTCATTTTCTCTCAAATTGCCTAATTATACTATTAGAAATTGAGTTTTTGTGTTGGTTATGAAGAAATCATAACCAGAATAGGTGATTTCTGATGATTTGATATGTAGAATTTGTGAAATTGTGTCTGAAGCATGTGTTTGATTGCATTTTGGCATGATGTAATGCACATGAAGTGATTTTAATTGTTCATTTATTCTCAAATTGCCTACTTATACTATAATAAATTGAGTTTTTGTGTTGGTAATGAAGAAATCATAACCGGCATAGGTGATTTCTGATGACTTGATATGTAGATTTGGTTAAATTGTGTCTGATGAATGTGTTCGACAGCATTTTGGCATGATGTAATGCACATGAAGTGATTTTAATTGTTCATTTATTCTCAAATTGCCTAATTATACTATAAGAAATTCAGTTTTTGTGTTGGTAATGAAGAAATCATATTAACCAGCATAGGTGATTTCTGATGATTTGGTATATAGATTTGGTTAAATTGTGTTTGATGAATGTGTTCGACTGCATTTTGGCAGGATGTAATGCATATGAAGTGATTTTGATTGTTCCCTTATTCTCAAATTGCCTACTTATACTATTAGAAATTGAGTTTTTGTGTTAGTAATGAAAAACCATAACCAGAATAGGTGATTTTTGATGATTTGATATTTAGATTTGGTTAAATTGGGTCTGAAGCATGTGTTTGATTTCATTTTGGCCGGATGTAATGCACATGATGAAGAAATCGTAACCAGAATAGGCATCTGAGATTAAAGTCCCCAAAAATACCTTCAAAATCTAAGAAGCATACTCTTCCTAGCTGAAACAGTTGTATATATATATATGTATATCAGTTGCCTGAGGATTTGAAGAAACTAGTTGCAACGAAATGAAGTCATCTTGTGTTTTTATTTAAATTTTATTATAAATGTATATATAACACCGTGAGGTATGTAACAATGTTTATTGAAATGTAATAAGAACAAATATCAACATTATACATAAAAAAAACTGGGATAAATATTAATGTAGAATACATTTATAAGCCCAAAGGCCCCCAAAAGGCCCCAAAGCTCCAGGTTATAGCTTTCTAGTTCATTTAGTGACAACTACACCATAGAGCATGTAATAAAATAAAGAAATATCCAAAGGCCCCAGAAGCTCCAAGTTTTCAGCTAATATAGAGCATGTAACAAAATAAAGAAATATGTAAAATCCACACTTATTTAAATGAAGATTACAAATACATGTATGAACAATGCACACCAAAAATTAGGGTTAAACTTGATAAGCAATAGACATTTGATATTAAAGGACCCCAAAATACCTCCAAAATCTAAGAGCCATACTCTTTCTAGCTCAAACAGTGGTGTATTTTTTATACCGTGAGGTGTGTAACAATGTTAACAATGTTTATTGAAATGTTAAGAACAAATATCAAAATTGTACATAAAAAACTGGGATAAATATTAACGTAGAATACATTTATAAGCCCAAAGGCCCCCAAAAGGCCCCTAAGCTCCAGGTTATAGCTTACTTTCTAGTTCATATACTAGTGACAGATACACCATAGATTATGTAGTGAAATAAAGAAATATCCAAAGTCCTGTTTTTTAATTGTAAATATCAGTTATCAAGAAAAAAACATAAAAAATTGGAAAAATTTATATCAAATAGGAGTATGAGCCCAAAGGCCCCCAACGGACCCAGATCTTGTACCCCTAATGTTATAATATGAGCTCTATATAAAATATCAAGAATAGCAATGATGTGAAATGACACTTATCAACAAAAACATCAAAAAATGGAATAAACTTGAGATTAAAAAGGCTCCCAAAGGCCCCCAAAGGCCCTGAAAGGCCCCCAAAGCTCCAAGTTATAGCTTTTCAGCTTAAATAGTGGCAGATACACTACAGAGTATGTAACAAAATAAAATAAAAATATGTAAAATCCACACTTATTTAAATGAAGTCAAAAAATTCCAATCAATTTTCAGTACTTAATCTGAACATCAGAAGCATGGCTCATAACTTTAACAAATTCTTAGCAGTCAAGTCAATTATATATCATAATTTTGACCTTATTGGAATCACTGAATCTTGGCTCACACAATCTACTGAAAAATTATATAATATCATAGAGGGATACAAAGCTCGCAAAATGAATAAATGTGGTAAAAAACGTGGAGGAGGCATTGGGATGTTTGTGGCTAAAAAGTATGACTATGTATTAAGAAATGACATTCCTATAAAAATTGATAATTGTGAAAATCTAGTTATTGAACTTATTAATCGGCATGGTAAAAATAGTATCTGTTATATACAGACCACCAGATGAAAACATGGCTGATTTTAATGAATCTTTAGACATTTTCCTTGATATTGTTAATTCTGAGAAAAAAGAATGTATACTAATGGGAGACTTCAATATCAATCTTATGAACCAAAATCATTCGGAAACTTTGAAATTCTTTAATACAGTTTTAACACACAGTTTTATGCCAACTATTTTCAGACCAACAATAATAACAGCAGATACAGCAACCCTAATTGACAATATTTTCACAAATCAAATTAACCTCTCTGATTCAGGATTAATTACTACTGATATATCTGACCATTTTCCTACTTATGCAAACTTTAATTTTAAGGTTACCAAGAAAAAGAAAGAAATATACAAATTTAGGGAGATAAATGATGAAACCAAGAGTAAATTCAATGAGAAAATTGACACCACTTGTTTTGCAGATGTATATGCTGCAGAGAATGTAAATGACTCGTACAACCTCTTCATAGGAAAAATTCAAAATGCTTATAATGAATGCTTTCCTGTAAAAACAAGAAGAGTAAACTATACTTTTAACAATTCTAAAGCTATAATAATCTCATGTAAACATAAAAACAAGCTATATAAATATTACCTGAAACTGCCAGCCCAAAACAGAAAAAATGAATACCAGAAATATAAACGTATTTTGACAAAAACTATTAAAAAAGCAGAGAAAATGTATTATGCAAATAAGTTTAAAATGGTACAAAGTGATTTGAAAGATACTTGGTCATTAATCAATGACATTTTAAAACGAAAACAAAATAAGAAAACACCACCAAATTATTTTTTATCAAATAACAAAAAAATTACTGAACCAACAGAAATTTTTTTCGGTAATGTTGGTACAAGTCTTGCCAACAAAATACCTAATTCTAAAAATACACCTTCTTCGTACCTAAACAAAATTCAAGGCAATTTTAACAAAAGTATGTTTCTAGCAGAAGTGGATTTTGATGAAATGAATAAGATTCTGAATAACTTAGAAGATAAGGCCGCTGGCGAAGATCAAATGAAACCAATCATAGTAAAATATGTGAAAGATAAGTTAATTTTTCCTCTGACCTATATTTGCAATTTATCGCTGAGAAATGGAGTATTCCCAAATAAACTAAAATACGCAAAATCACCCCAGTTTATAAGAAAGAAGATGAACACCGATTTAATAATTATCGCCCTATTTCATTACTCTCAGTATTTTCTAATTCTTGAAAGAGTTATGGCAAACAGAATTTAAGGTATATTTAAGGTACGTAACCAGCTGACATTTGAATCTTTAAGATCAATTCATTATTCACTAATACTGTATATAGTCACTTGAACTATAGCCCTAGAGAGGCACCTACTGCCCCCCTTTTTAGAAAATATAAGCTTCTTGATGTATTTGAGGTATATAAACGTAATGCTGCTTTGTTTGTATTTAATTGTATCAAAAGACCAAAGGAATTTCCAGCAACCATGTTTAATGATTATTTTATTGCAAACAGATTAATTCATAATAGAGATACAAGAAACAAATTTGATCTTAGAGCTAATAAGTTTAAATCAACATTTGGTCAAAAATCAATTAAACGCACTGGTCAAATTATCTGGAACCAACTTTCAAATTCAATTAGAGAAATTAATAGTAGAGATAAATTTAAAGCCCATTATAAAAAAAATCTTCTGAAAAATCATGAACTTTAAAGTATGTATTGTGTTAAATGTTACTAGTATATGTTTGTTTAGACATGTTAGAGTAGTAATATTAGAGTAGTAACATTTGCTTTTATATAACCATCAGAATGAGACTCTCATAACTTTATTCTTAATACTTTTACATTTAATCATATATTGTATATACTGTATAAAATATTATAACATGTATAATGTAGTTTAATGTATAATGTATACAATGATGTACATAATATTATGATACCTGCTTTTCTTTTTTTCTCTCCTATTCTTTCCTTCTTCAATTTTCATTTTTTATGTAATTGCAATTTTTTATAAAATTGCAATTATTAGTTTCAGCAAAATAAAGTATTTATAAGAATATTAAATAAGTCATGTTTTATATAATTGATGTTGTAAATTCTCTAGCTCTATATGTCCAGGAGGATATCGAGCTATGTATGTTGAAATAAAATTGTATATGTAGAAAAGTTATGCTGAATAAAAAAAATGAACAATTCACACCAAAAAGTAGGGTTAAACTTGATAAGCAATAGGCATTTGAGAATAAGGCCCCCAAAATACCTCCAAAATCTAAGAGGCATACTCTTTCTAGCTCATGATTTTTGAGGTACCATTTTTATCCATGAGTGGATATCACCCATCTCCACGAGTGAGCGCAGCGAATGAGTGGAGATCGGCGGTATCCAAGAGTGGATAAAAATGATAGCCGAGAAAATAATAGGATATCATATTTATTCAATGGTCGCTATTTTTGTATGGATTTAAAATTATTTGACCTAAAAGTTGCTGTTTTCTAATTCTTTTCTAATTTTTTCATTTGATTTTCTGAGAACTTATTTTTACAAAATGATTGCATGAAAAAATGTAACTCATTTTACTGAGCACATAACTTTGAAACTATATATTCAAGCAAACATCACAATTTTTTCAAAAAAATGTTTTTTATCTTTTTTTAAATTTTTATTTTATCTTCCGTCGGATACGATTTCTTCCGTCGGATACGATCGGATATCACGTCATATGGATCGGATACGATTTTAGTGACGCATACCACAATTATCTTGTGTTGTTATCACCATATACATTTAGTATCCATCGGATAAATATATATACACCGTGAGGTATGTAACTATGTTTATTGAAATGTTAAGAACAAATATCAACACTGTACATACATAAAAAACTGGAATAAATATTAATGTAAATTACATTAATATTTAGCCCAAAGGCCCCCAAAGGACCCAGATTTTTGTACCCCTAGTGTATGTATGTATGTATGTATGTATATATTTATTGCCCTTTATATAAAGGAGATACATGAATACATATGATGTAAATGTAAAATGTGAAAAAATTGCTATTTACAAACCAACACTAACCGTTCTCTGACTGACGACGACGCCTAGCTACCGCGTAGACGCCCGCCGCCGACCAAGATAGGCCTGATATCTAATACACAATTGTACAAAAAAAACTATTTACAAACACTCATTGTTTTCAGACTGACGACGACGCCTAGCTACCGCGTAGACGCACGCCGCCGACCGAGAAAGGCCTGTTACATAACACTCTTGCGATTAACAGAAAATGATACAAGACAACATGGAACTGCATCTTCTCTAAAATTAAAAAGAAAACATATCGTGTGGTCATACCTTCCCCAAGGTAGGTACCACAGTACTGTATGAACGTGCTTTCAATATCATGTAAACTAGTTAGATGTAAATTAAAAGGTTGGTGGTGTTGCCATATTCTGCATTTCTAAATTGGTGTGAATACTAAACGTATATAAATATAAATACAAATAGAATTATACGAGAAAAAAACAACTTTGAATATTTAGCCTACGCAAGAGTTAAAATCATTTATTGCAAAAACGTCAGGCTACCGCGTTGACGTTTCAACTACCAATTGGGAAATCAACAAAATGAACAAGTAAGTATTGGTTATTAATTATACTTTCCCCAAGGTTGATACACTCAGAATAAATATGTCATATTATCGGCGATTAAGGGTAGCCCCCTGGTCGGCCCATGTTCCTCCCTTGAGGGCCACCCTCTCCCACTGAATAAAATAAGTGTGTTAAAATAGTGTTATAATATGAGCTCCATATAAAATATCAAGCAAAGCAATTATGTGAAATGACACTTTGATAACTCATTTTTGTCATATACATGTAAAATAAATTATTATTATGGATCAAAATATATCATATGGACTCAAAGGCCCCCAAAGGCTCCCAAAAGGCCCCCGAAGCTCATACCAATCTTTACAAGATTTACAAATATTCAACACTCAAAATGTAGCTTATATTTTGTTTAGTATCAAATTAATTAGAAATCAATGTCCTTGTATATATTAGTTCAAATCCATCATGACCAACACAATCATTAAGCTCATTAAATTGAAATGCCCTAATTTCTCATGTTAATGATATTTTGATATTTTTCAGGAAGGCAAATTCTATAAAGTTTTCCATCCCCCCCCCCCCCCCCCATTCTCTTGCCTATCAAAGTTGTTTTATAATTATCATTCCCACGATTTTTTTAATCTGCACTTGGTAAAATAGTTAAAATAATATAGAATAAAATGTTTAATATACTGCTAAATAAGTTGCATTAAGAGAGAATCGTAGAGAATATTTTTTCCTGTATAATAGGCAATTATTTCTTTTATTATAGCGGAAAAAAATATAATACGTATTTTTAAGAACTATTTTTGATTTAATAATATTATTCGTGTATTATTTAAAGGGAACAACATATAATACCATATAATATAGAATAATATTCCTGTCAGGAGCAAATAATATGTTGGCATTTGCAATCAAAAACCGATTATACGCTGTTATTTTCAAGCCGTTAATCCCTAATTATTCAATTCCTATGAAATTAGTTTCATTCATACTGATAATTAATCCATTTGTTAGGGTTAATGGATTAATCTCTACAGCTGATGGCTCTTAATTCCACAAAAATAATTTGCAAAATAAGTTTTTACATACATATTTGATTATTTAATGTCCCTAATGTTATGATTAACATTGTGTTAAATTTTTGATTCAATCAATTAATTCATTGTAAAGTTGATTTTTGAATTCTCAATTAATTGGTTTTCCTCACATTTTTATTCCATTGTTTCTCTGTCACATTAAGTTTATAGCAAACAACATTTAAATCGATCCCTTCTTACACAGGTACAAACAACCGGAAAAAAACAGTCATGACACGGAACTGCTCAATATTCAATAAACACATTACGCATTTTATACAGACCCTTAGCCAAGGACCCCCCTCCCCGTGGTCAACAATACTTTCAAAATCATGTAGTTTTTCACCATTCACATACATGTATTGACATTCTGTTTTGTTCACACTGATAAATAATCTGTTTGTTAGAGTTAAGGGATTAATTTCTACAGCAGTTGGTTCTAATTTCAACTGAAAAATAAATTGCAAATTTAGTTTTTCATATTTATTTGATTGTATAATGTCCCATATGTTATGATTAACATTGTGTTAAAATCTGAATTTAATTCATCCATTTAACAGAAAGTTAATTTTTAATCAATGGGTTTCCTCACATTTTTACCCCATTGGGTTTCCTCACAATTTAACTCAATTGTTTCTCTGTCAAATTAAGTTTACAACAAACAACACTTAAAGCCCCCTCTTACACAAACACCTTTAATCGCTTCACAAACAACACAAAACATTTATGACACGAAACTGCTATATCAATACATTACGAATTTGGTATTGGTCCATTGGGAGGGAGGGGGGGGGGTCGTTGGGTTCAAGTAAATCCCCTTCCCCTTGCCAAAATTCTTTCAAAATCTACATTCTTTACCAATCTGAGCACTGTTAAGTGATTTTGGGCCAAAATATCAATTGTGACCCCTTGGTTTGTTTTGAAAATTGATCCCCTAGCTGGGGTAAAACTTATTACGAGCCTGTAATATATTGGATGTATTGCTCCGATTTCTTCTGGCAAATCACTGATAATAAATTAGGAAACGTGCATTAGATTAACTGATACAAGTGGTCCATGCTAAAACAAAATTAAAACTCGTATTCTCTCACATTTCACAATTCATGTGTTTTCTGTTATCCATATAATATCTGAGATATACATGTAAACCAGGGGTATAAACAAAAAATTAGTCCATGATGGAATACATTTGTTTCTACTACAATTGGACCATTTCTTTTAATTAAAGCTGGTTTTATTAACCTTTCTTTGTTTTCCATTTCCAAATACATATTATTCAATATGTTTAGTTGTTTGATAATGAAAATAAAGAAGCGGGGACATTTTATATTTATTCTTAATGTTTCATCTGACAAAGAGATGATTATGCTTTGAGCAAATTGGTGCATGGTAGAACAAACTGATGTAAATAACATATTGGCATACGGTACATGTATGTCAGAGCAATATGATAAGTAAAACTTTAATCCCCAATTATTCAATTTCTTTAATATGAGTTTCGTTAACACTGATACTAATCCGTTTGTTAGAGGCAATGGATTAATTTCCTACAGCCAACAGTTCTAAGTTTCACAAAAAATAATTCAAAAATTCAGTTTTTCATATTTATTTGATTGTATAATGTCCCTAATGTTATGATTAACATTGTGTTAAAATTTAGATTAAATTGATTGACTCAACGGAAAGTTGATTTTTAATCAATGGATTTCCTCACATTTTCACTCCATTGTTTGTCAGCCATATTAAGTTTAAAAAGCTAAAAACATTACGCATTTAATACAGGCCTGTACCTAACGAGTAACGATCCCCTCCCCTTGGCCAACAATTCTTTCAAAATCATGCAGATTTTCATCATTCACATTCATGTATTGAATTCAGAGCAATATAAGTAATACTTTAATCCTTAAGTTTTTTCAATTTCTATGAGATGAGTTTTGTTCACTGATTACTAATCTGTTTGTGAGAGTTAATCCGTTTGTTGGAGTTAATGGATTAATATCTAGAGCCGATTGTTCTAATTTCCACAAAAAAATAATAATTTGCAAATTAAATTATTCATATTTGTTTTATTGCATAGAATCCCTCTTTCTATGCTTAACATTGTGTTAAAATTTGGATTGAATCGATTAACTCATTGGAAAGTTAATTTTTTGATTTTTAATTGATGACTTTTTCACCCTTTTACTCCATTGTTAACATTAATTTCAATCAAGTTAAATTTCTTTCTTCTAAACATTTATTTGTAAATATTTTTCAAATAGAAATATAACATTCAAAATAAAATAAGTGTGACATGTGTAAGTAATAGAGATGAGAAGGCCAGTAGAACGGTTGATCCTATTAACCATGCCATGCTGTGCATCCTTTGTTTTGTTTGGTTAAGTAATTAACCAGATGGATTGTACATCAAGTTGGACGAGAATAATCGAGTATAATATTTTTTAGAACCCAAATAATACAATATAATTTGATATATTCTGCTTAGATTGGAAAATACTAGAAAATAATATTTTTTAGAATGGAAAAAATTCTATATAAAATGCAATCATCAATTTGGATTGATAAATATGACCAAATAATATTTTAGAAAGACAGAATAAATATAAATTGGCGCAAATAATTCTAGAAAATAATATTATACTGGGTATAAAACATCCTGCTACATTTTCTTATTGAGACAATCGGATTTGGTAAATGTTTATATGTACAAATAATATATTTGGATCTCACTTATTTCTAATTATATTATATTAATCTCTATATAATATAGTATATTATGCTGATTATATTTTTTTCCTTCATAATATAATATAATAATTACAATACTGAATGGAAATACTGTATTATTACGCATCTTTTTACACAAATATCCGAAAATAAAACATCTTTATATATATTATTTTATTGATTTCACCAAGTGCTGGACAAAACAAAAACTAATTAATATAATCAACTGTCTTATTTTGATTACGACCAAAGAACGGTCTTGATTGCAATTTGGCCCTAACCGGTATCTCGGACCTGTTTATCATATAATGAGATATAGCAATAGTGATTTCTTTGAAGAGAATTCCAAAAATGATGATTTTTAAATCATTTAATAAAAGCTATTTAATTGAAAGTTCAGATTATCACGACTTAATATATTATCCAGATATTGTCAAATAATGCTTGATGGAGGATTAGATGGAATTCCGAGTAGATTGATTTATTATTTCTGGTACAATCATTGCACAGAATGTACCATGGGGTCCAAATGAACGCCAAAAACAAATTCAAGTTATTTTGCTAAATGCATTTTTCAAAAACCCGCCCGATTTGGCATAAAAATCACATTTCAATCGAAATAAATGTATTTCCCGCAATCACTCTCACACTGAATAACTGATTTTACATTGGCTTTCAGGGATGTTTCAATAGTTTATATTCGAAAATAAATTATTTCATGGAGAACCCAGGATGAAAATCAACCTACATGTACATGTTTAACATGTATGTTACAAAAACAGAACAATTAAGAATATAAAATACATATTTCTTTTTTAGATGCTTGATTCACACTCGCATTGAGGAGAAGGCCTCTCATGGTAGCAAAGCCTTTCAACCTTTAATTAAATTCCAGATTGGCTAATCAAAAATCTCTTTGATTTCTGCTTTGCATAAAGTACATGTGTATTATCAGCCTTTTGATATCATCAGGTTTAAACGTCTAATATCTGTATTTAAGGTTATTGAACCCAGAATGTTAGTCTAGCTACAAGCTTCTGTGACACCCTCCCCCATCCTTGTGACTTAACATCTTCTCACATAGAGTTGTGCAAGGGCTTGTAGCCTCTGTGACACCCTCCCCCATCCTTGTGACTTAACATCTTCTCACATAGAGTTGTGCAAGGGCTTGTAGCCTCTGTGACACCCTCCCCCATCCTTGTGACTTAACATCTCCTCACATAGAGTTGTGCAAGGGCTTGTAGCCTCTGTGACACCCTCCCCCCCATCGTTGTGACTTAACATCTCCTCACATAGAGTTGTGCAAGGGCTTGTAGCTTCTGTGACACCCTCCCCCATCCTTGTGACTTAACATATTCTCACATAGAGTTGTGCAAGGGCTTGTAGCTAGCAGAATGTTTATTATGAATGTACCACCAAAAGTGGTCACATACTGCACATATCACTGTAATCTTCAAAAAAGTGGACAGTGTTCGGCGGTCAGGGGATGGTGTTCAGCGGTCGGGGGGGGGGGTGTTCGATGTTTGTAACAAATATGCGTTGACATTTTGCATGTTAATACATTGTAAAACCATATTAAACATCACCCTTTGATAAACTGGTATTACAATTTCAGATTTCACTTAGGCCCGTAGCCGGGGGGAGGTTCGGGGGCTCAAAATCATGCAGTTTTCACCATTCTGAGCACTAAGTGATTTTGGGCATTTTTTGGCCAAAGTTGTCAAAAGTGAACCCTTCTTGGTAAATCCTGGCTACGGGCCTGTCACTCTATCGATTTTAGTATACTAACAATTGCGCATCGCGATAACCACGCCGCCTCTGTCTTTACTTTCCAAAGAGGCACTCACTCGCAAACGGTAGATAAGAGGGAGTCTGGTAAACCAGAATGACAATTGCGCAATAAAATATCGATTAGAATTTGAAAATACATGCACATGTAACCTTTACCTGGAGAAATATGAAGAATATGGAGAATAACTTGCGAGCACATCCAAAATCAATCTCAATAATTGGTTTGAATGAGGTTATATGTGTACATGTATTTCCCGAATATGTCAATCGAAAGGGGTGTTGTACAAGGCGTCCATGGGCTTTGCAGGCATGATGTTGGTTTAAAATGGCTAAAAAATATTGCAAATAACAAGCCACAAGAGAGTGTCTCATACCACCTTGGCCAAATTAACATAATAAGTTAAGAAAGGCCAAATAACATTTATGATTGAAATATCCATTGCATGGATTTGTTTATTTTTCGAAATTGAAGTAGTTTTCTATTCAAAAAATAAATTGTGCCAAATTATTGCATTTTCTTAGTTAAATAGTGCTCCGGTACATTCCCCAAATCATTCGATCGCACCCAGTGACCACGCATGGTAATGTGATAATTACTAATCGAGGGGGTTGGGGTTCACACAAGGTTATAATCACCCTATGACAGAGCCTGTGGGAAATATTGGGTGCGGCGCAAATGAGCGGAGGGTGCGGAGCTAACGGTCATTTTTGAATTTAAAATTTGGATATTTCTGAAACTAAGCCGTTTTGGGACTTCAAATATACCAAGATATGTGTATTTGACACCAAATATCAATAAAATTGTGAAAATAGTAGCGCAATTCATTTTATAGCGACGCAGTATGCCTTAAACATTTCCCAGACCTATATATTTTGCGACTATCCTTTTAATACTGCGTCCCCAGCATTCATAAAAAATGGTGTTCAAGATACACTACCCATGCAAATTATTTTTGCATCTTGGAAGCCAGGCAGTATCTGTGTGATTTTATAAAAATTCGGAAATGTTCTTCAGATATGAGCCCCCTCTAAATATTGGGTGCGGAGGTACGTTTATGGAGCTCCTCCGCACCCAATATTTAGAGGGGGCTCATATCTGAAAAACATTTCCGAATTTTTATAAAATCACACAGATACTGCCTGGCTTCCAAGATGCAAAAATAATTTATATAGATAGTGTACCGTGAACACCATTTTTTATGAATGCTGGGGACTCAGTATTAAAAGGATAATTTCAAAATATATAGGTCTGGGAAAGGTTTAAGGCACACTGCGTCGCTATAGAATGAATTGCGCTACTATTTTCACAATTGTATTGATATTTGGTGTTAAATACACATATCTTGGTATATTTGAAGTCCCAAAACGGCTTAGTTTCAGAAATATCCCAAATTTAAATTCAAAAATGACCGTTAGCTCCGCACCCTCCGCTCATTTGCTCCGCACCCAATATTTCCCACAGGCTCTGTCTGCATATGGTGATAATGCAACATTTCATTCCCCGACTCAAATGTTAGAATGATCCATGATCTATTGAAGAATATACCATAAACTCATTTCAGCGGGCACCATAGTGACACTACTTTTCCCCCATACTGTAGCCTGTATTTCTTTGAAAAAGATACAGGCTGCAGGGAAGTTGCAAATGCAGGACTTTTGATCAGGTGTATACTAGATTTTACATATTTTCCAAGTTTTCTACTATATATTATAAATATTCATCAACCAGTTTGCATTGTATTATTCCAGATAACCCCTATAGAGAAAGGCGGAGAATACCGCTCCATTTTGCAACTTCACTATAGCCTGTATTCCTATGAAAGAAATACAGGCTACAGTATGGGGACAGGGTAGTGTGATAGTGGATTATTGGACCGTTGTCTTGTTCTGCTAAAGTCTAACAGTCACGTCTTTGCTATATGCGCGGTGTCTTTAACATGTTTAATATGGGTTTATTCATTTCCAAGACAACGGACTTGTTTCGCCTCAGTCTAAATATTTTTTTCAAAGCTGGTCTTTGACTACGAGTAAAAGAATGCCCCACATGCAAATAACTGGAAAATACCAGTTTTTTTCATCGTGGCAGGTAAACATTTCCATTACGGATTGCAACGATGTTATCAATTAAGACAAAACGTTGGTCGATCTTTCGATCTAGACAGGTAAGAAGATTCGTTGTGAAGTCGTTCGACCCAAAATTAACCTCCATTTTTGTCGCAAAAATGGCTTCAGTTCGACGACTCTATTCAATCTCAATTGTCGATATTTTTTAATAGCACCTGACTTAAAGCTTTTATTCAAAACATAGTTCATTTTTCAGTAAACTGAATACCCCTTTTTATCAATGAAACGTGTATCATCTCCTCAAAGATCTTGATAAATGGTACACTCCCCTCCATAAGTTTGGCAACTCTTTTTCCCATACTCATACGGTGACGTCTTTGCCTCTCTATGTTTGAATTTTTATTTTCACATCTTTCAGGAAACATCGAAAAATAGAAGGATATTTGACTTGATTTTATTTCCTACACCCCCAATTTTTCTCAATTTTTATTCTTTTACAATAGTTCGAAAATTGATGACAAATTTGATGATTTTTTGAAACTCAACATCCCCATGTAAACCATTGGCAAATGGTGGGTTTGCCGCATGAATTAGCTAACTTTATCAAACAAAAAGCCCAGTCAGTGTTTCTTCAGATTTTAAAAAGTTAAAGGTCTCAAAAGTCTACAATTATTTTTGAGAAACCTCTCCCATAGAAATAACACAGGAGGTGGAAAATGATTTTCAAAATGACCCCTGTAAATTAATGTTTCTAAAGTACATGTAGGTTGAATACTTAGCGTAGTAAAAGGTAAGTCACATTCTTACTTTTCTAACTTAACTATCAAATCAGAACAAAACATGCAATTTTATTGGCGATCGTGCCAGGCACGCATGCACTCTCCAAAAGCGTGGCCAGGTTCCAGTCTGGGGGTGCGATCGTGGCATTTTCAGATTGGAAAATTTATGCTGAATTTTAGAAAAATTGATGCAATTTCCTTAAAATAACTGAGCTAAAAGCTTCAAATAAAAACTGCTCTAATCCTCTCATCTTCCTCTTTCTGATGGTTTTATTGCGTTCGGCTGGGATTGCGTTCGGCTCTATCGGACCCCCTGGCTACGCCTATGTATAAATGGATTGCTTAATATAATTTCTTCTTTCAAAATTTCTATTAGGGCTATACTTAAATCAATTATCAGAAACCTCCATGAATTAAAACAAACAAAGAAAAACAAACCATGAGATTAACTCTAACGCAAGCAAAACAAAACATGTAGAGTAGATAAAACAAAAAGTCGCTTTGAAAAGACCGCTATGTTATATTCTTGACGGCTTGGTGTCCTTTGACCTGCGATATATTGCCCCCGTGTTGTAACCAATTCCAAATGGAATCTGCAAAACTGAATACAACAATTCATTAATAAGAACTGAATGATAAAGTATGAACTTCTTCTCATTCTTGAATCGTGAGCCTTAAATAGGGAAACATAGATATGATAAATAATTCAATTTGAATTAAAGGGGAAAGTTTATTATATTATCCAACCTGGAATGGTATTATATTATCCGATCAAACGGAATATGTGTTTGAAATTTAATATTTCATCTGTAACCAGGCTATTTCATATTTTGAATTTCATATTGATCAATCCCCATTTGTTTCCTTGTTCATTTTAACAGGTCCTTTTAATCCTCTTGCATCAACTACTTTTACATCCAGTATTTCAGATATATAACCATGTTGTTTGCAAGTCACTTTTGTATATATGCTCTATTGTTTAAACCAGTTTTGTATGTTGTTTCATGCTGTGTTTGTTTTTACTTTTCATTCATGTCTTCATGTTATATTATATAGATCACATTCACTCACTCATGAGTTTGGGTGTTGCCCAGTAAGTCAGTTAGTTAGTCAATTGTTGCAGAGATACATGTATCAGATTTTGAAATAGACTTTTTTAGACATTTTAAATCATAGTTTCTGTTGTATTTTATTCGCCACCCACGGCCTTCCATCGCCCATTTACATTGGTACCAGGAGTGGGGTTGGTGAGCGAAACAGTGGGGTAGGAAGATTACATTGGTTGATGAGCGAAAAAGTGTGGTAGGCAAGGATGTAAAGTTGGGTAGGCACAAATAGTTTATAGCTGACTGACTAAATTTTAGCAACACAATGGATTTATCATTCGTGACCTGTTGGTTTTGTAAAGGAAGAGGCCATCGTAAAAGACAATGCATTTCGTTTATCCAACAGAGATATTATTGTTTATTATGCGAAACTAATGGAATGCATCGCACAAAGGATTGTCAATCATCTTTGACTGTAAATTGTAAATCTGTGCATGTACAGACTAAGCCGAAAACGCACAACAAGTACAGCCAAGCAGAATCTGTAAATATGGACGTTTATACCAATGCAATTTCCGATTATAAGCGGATCGAAAGCGAACTCTATGGTCAGAGGAAAGGAAACCAGATGTATAAAGAAAAAATTGCAAAATTGGAAGTTGAACGATTGGACGACAAAACTCGGCTGAAAACACAAAGGAAATTGATAAAATCTCTGGAAAACGATATTCGTGAATATAGTGATAAATTATATACCTCCACCAGTGAATCTAGTCTTCTGCAATCTAAACTTCAGGAATCCGTAAAACAAATTTCTGCACTGTCATCACGTTCCAACGAATATTCAGCTATAATTGCGGACATCGAAAATAAACTTAAGGATCGAACGCAAGATTTAGAAACATATACGTCAGTGATCCGATCTCAACAAATCAGAGTCGATGACCTTGTCAGTGATGGTATAAGGAAGCTGAAAAAACGAAAAGCTTCTAGCCACGACGGCATTTCAAATGAACATCTCATTCACGGAGGTGAGTCCCTTGTAAGCATTCTAGCTTTGCTTTTCAACCTGATAACATTCACAATGACTCCACCACTTGCTTTTTCACGGGGTTTAATAGCGAAATTACACAAAGGTGGTCAGAAATCTAGGCTTGATCTTAATAACTATAGGGACATTACCCTTCTCCCTGTGATAGAAAAGCTATGGGAGTCATTAGTGAAGGTTCGGATTGACAAGACTGAGCGCACTTCTGGTACCAGATTTCACAAGAGCCCCCAACAGAATGCTTATGAAAAGGGTCTCAGCTGCACGACTTGCAACTTTAATATTACTGAGACAATCAATTCCAACAGTGAGCTTGGTCAGAAAACATTTATGGCAAGTCTTGACAGCGCTAAAGCATTCGATTCCATATGGCACGCAGGGTTGTTTCTTAAGCTTCACAAGCTTGGGCTCCAAGGCCGATTCTGGATAATAATGTACCGGTTGTACAGCAATTTAAGCGGCGCGATAATCTTTAAGGGGCATCAGTCTGATTGGTTCTCTATCAGTCAATCAGTCCGCCAAGGCGGGGTGCTTTCGGGCTGGCTCTACACCCTATACATCGACGAATTACTTTGTCTACTTGAAAGATCAAACTTCGGATCAATGATAAGCTGCATTTCTTGCAGCGCCCCCACGTACGCAGACGATGTCTCCCTTCTTGCCAATAACAGGGACAGTCTTAATAACTTGATTTCAATTGCCATTAATTACTCCCAAAAGTGGAGGTTCAAGATAAATGTTTCAAAATCAAGCGTGATAACATTTGGCGAGTCGAAACCTGTAAATGAGAAACTACGGAAAACACGCGAGTGGTCTATTCAAAACGATGTGTTAGTTGAGGTTGATCGATGTAAACATCTCGGAAACATATACCAAGCTTCGATGAAAAACACTGATGCAGTCTCCAGCGCGTGTCATAAGTTAAAAGGCAGTTTCGCATCGCTGGCAGGAATTGGTGTACATCCGAAGGGTCTCACCCCTTTAACTGGCATACATCTAATTAAGACCATTTGTATTCCCACTGCACTTTACGGATGCGAGCTGTGGTTTAATATCACAAAATCGGAAATTCTTAAGTTAGAAATTGCTCAACGTTTCATCCTCAAAAGTCTATTTGAATTGTTCAAATCTACCAGAACTGATATTGTATACGCTTTAACTGATCTGTTACCAGTCCAGTTCACACTTGACCTACGAAAGCTGTCGTTTCTCGGTCTGCTTTGCAACATGCAACAGCTGACGTTGACAAAGGACATCTTTCTATTTAGAGCAAATTTGCTTTACGGCGGAAATCACCGGCAGGCAGGATTTGTCGCCGACATTTCAAACATTCTGAAAACCTACGAATTAGAACAATACCTGATTCAATATCTAGACAACGGGTATTTTCCAAATAACATCTTGTGGAAACGCATTTGTAAATATGTAGTCAGACAACGCTTCCTAGTTCAAAGTGAATCTCAACGCAATGACATCAGAATTTCCGTTTCTGTTTTGAGAGCTCACAATCTTTGGAACTTAGCCAGAAAACGGAATTATCTACTTCCGTATATTCTCACAGCAGTCAAAGTTTTAGCCATGCCCGTCAATGACTCCAACCTTCTTTGCGATAGATGTGGCAATTTCTATAAGGATGCTATAAATCACATGCTAATCGACTGTAATGAGTACAATCACATGAGGAATAAACTCATTATTGACATTGCGTTACCCAACAACCACCCAGCGTTCGATCCAAGAGAAATCTGTGCTTCTGTATGCGGCCCTGCCTCGGAGTCATTTGAGATGCATAATTTAGAGCTCATCCTGAGATACATTCATATAGTCATATCAGACTCAGGGATTAGTCTCGTACCCTTATTTGCATAAACTTGCAGAAAATCTTGTAATCTGAAATTTTTATACTACTTTTAAAGATTGTAAATATGTTGTCACCTTGTTTATGTTTTATGTTTATTGTATTAATCAAACAATGTAATTAGTTTATATGAAATCCGATTTAAAATCGGGAATAAAAGATACATACATACATACATATACCAAACTTACCAACCAACCATTAATCTTTGATGTCTGAAGAACTCGTGTGCTTCAACTAGCCACTACATGATGATATGAGATAACGTACAATTTAACACTGCTGTTGATATAATTCTGTTGAAATAATATATTGATTGCTGATATGATAATGATGCTGATGTGATATTGATAGTGATATTATTGACTTAAAAATTAATGTGTTTCAATTTTACACTTAATATTATAATCTAACATTTTCTTTAAGTTTGACTTAAATATGATAATCATGCAAGTTATTACATTTTCATCTTTGCTGCATTATAGTTAAACCATTTACAATCTCAATATTTGCAGATGTTAATTATAATCTCTAGTGGTGTATAGCATTGCCTTAAATGGTGTATTGCTTGGTCTTAATTGATGCATAACTGCTTTAAATGGTGTATAACATAGCCAATCATGGTGTACTACTTTGCCACAGAATGGTGTATATTTAAGCCCATAATGGTGCTGCCAAGAGATACAATTCGTAACATTTTGCTCATATTCTTAAGGTTTATCATAACACAGTGCAAATTTCAGTATCTAAAATGTAGCATTGATTCAAGTATGATGCCACTTCATTACTGTTTCTATTGTTATTCAATTTATTAATGTATTATGTGCATGTGTTAATTCTTAGGCACTTCAATATGGTGTTACTTATATTGTATTTTGTTCAGGTCGTGGATGTTTTTCAGGGGAGGATAAACCTTTACGAAATATTTTATTGTAAATCATTTTGAAAAGTGCAGTTTATTATGTTTTTGTAACTTATTTTTAATGTTTATGGCCGAATAAGGTTTAATGTGGGACCATTGAAGACGTTGTCCGCGTGAATGTAACCAGGCTATTTCATATTTTGAATTTCATATTGATCAATCCCCATTTGTTTCCTTGTTCATTTTAACAGGTCCTTTTAATCCTCTTGCATCAACTACTTTTACATCCAGTATTTCAGATATATAACCATGTTGTTTGCAAGTCACTTTTGTATATATGCTCTATTGTTTAAACCAGTTTTGTATGTTGTTTCATGCTGTGTTTGTTTTTACTTTTCATTAATGTCTTCATGTTATATTATATAGATCACATTCACTCACTCATGAGTTTGGGTGTTGCCCAGTAAGTCAGTTAGTTAGTCAATTGTTGCAGAGATACATGTATCAGATTTTGAAATAGACTTTTTTAGACATTTTAAATCATAGTTTCTGTTGTATTTTATTCGCCACCCACGGCCTTCCATCGCCCATTTACACATCATTTCAAAATGTATTCACGTAACGTTCAAAAATGTATCTCTTATAAAAATGATTTTGTCCCCGATTTCCTCTGTCATTCTGATTTCCAGTGTCGGCAATGTCGAGAAATTAGTAAATGTGCCTATTGTATTGTATATCTTTATTGCCCAAAATAAATTGGAGATACAAATTATTTATACAGGAATGTCAAAACAAATGTACAAATTATAACAAAATTATATACATGATATAAAACAATAACTCATCGCGCAAAATGCTCGTAGAGTTGAATCGGCACTGTACGTAATTGTCTCAGGCACAGTCGCTGTTAGACCGTGCTTTATATTGTTTGAAAACAATTTGTTCTATCTCTTTTAAAAGTACAATTGCAGTTGGATCAGGCACAACATTTATCCCAAGAATTGTGCTGTAAGAAAATACAAAATTGTGCTTATTGAAACATTCCTTGAGCCATTGCCTGTAAATGGAATATTGTGCGGCAGAACAATGAATTAAGAAGTGTTCGACAGCCTATTGTCTCAACATTAAATCTACCGCGTTCGAACGCGTTATGCTAAAAGTACTAATTTTAGTTGACAAGCTTATTTAATATATACTGGTACATTATATATAAAGTAACGGGTAAATATTTACTTCAGACAGGTAAAGCGTCTAAATTTCAAGCAATATCAAATTGCAGTTTTTTTCATTAAAGATACAACATTGAGACATATCAGAACACCTGGCTTATCTGAACACCGTCCAATCCGAACACGTCTTGTAACATGTTTAAATTAAATTCATTTAAATCGGACTTCCGAATGCCAAAAAGCTATGCGCCACTCTGCAAGCGTCCGGTCAGTAGAAATATAAATATTTTATTGAGCATGCATTCATTTCCTTGAAAATCCTTGATCTTAAACATCTCCTAGTCCAAAAGCTCTAGCCGGTCGCAAATGGCGTTCGGATTATACAGGTTTTACTTTCAATTTAGCCTCATTCAGACATTTGAATGTAATTGAATAAAATGGAAAAAATAACATTATCAAACCTTGAATTAATAAAAATGCGATTATTTCATTACTATGAGGAACGCGTTAATGAATTATGAACGAAATCCAGATACAGGGTACTGTACGTGTCGTACAGTTTACTTATGAATTTGGAATATAATGTTGCAATTCATGTTATCAATCATAAAAACGAGAAATGTGTTTTTCTAAATATCTGTCAAATATCTAAGTATCTCTTTATTAAAATATATTTTCATTTATAAGTAGTGATTTTCCGTCATGGTGATTTCCACATGTTGATTGTATTTTATTTAATGATCGGTAACCTATACATGGCGTCCAGTCCGCCCGGTCGGAGTAACCTTCGATGCACTGATAGATTTCACCGTTACACCGTTTCACCGATCCGTTATACAGGTTTTACTTTAAATTTAGCCTCACTCAGACATTTGAATAAAATGTAAAAAATTATATCATTATCCAACCTTGAATTAGCAAAAATAATCACGATGCGATTATTTAATAACTAAGAGGAACGCATTATTCAATTATGAACGAAATACAGATACACGGTACTGTACGTGTCGTAAATTTTAAATTCAATGCCAGTACTTTGAATTTAAAATATAAGCAATTGAAAGGCCATATTGCAACAGTTTATGAAAAAATAGAAACATATATACCCCTCCTAACTTTTGTATATTTTGGTTTGTTTTATAGTTTGGCTATTATATGTGTGGCCTCTTATAGTTTGATGCTTCTCTGCCATGTAATTTTCGAAAAAATTAACATGGCTGAAACTCCCTAAATTACAAAAGGCTACTAATAGGATAGTTATTTTATTTCTATAAAGTGTGGAATAGAGTGTATAAACTTTCACAGTTTCAAGCAGGTTTTAGTACATTCTGACCAATTGTATCTTCAGACTTATTCATTTCCAGTTATGTAATACTGATTTACTTATCTCTTTAGCATGCCTTTAAGATCGCTTGTTTTTGTTAAATGTTACTAGAAAACCGGTAAATATTTTAATCCGTTTATTTTCATCTAAATCGTTTAATCACCATGTCTGCATTGAATACTTTAATATCCGATGAGTATAAAAACTAGATTGGTGAAATTGAACAAGTTCAATCCAGGACTCCCAGATTGAGACATTTTATCATAAATAATCCAAGACTTTGTTGAAAAATTATTATACTTATACGAAATTTTCTGAACAAAAATACCTTTAAAAGTGGTTCACTAACGTCAGAACGGGGACCCTGTCCCCACATTTAAGTTAATATGTCAATGACTAGAAGTGCTACAACCAGGATACACGCATCTACAATAATGGAAATAAGACATAATGCTAGCCATCTGAACCAAAGAATAACACCCGAATCATCATACCTTTACCATACAAAGGACCAGACTTTTAAAACGAAATTCTCGAAAACACGGCACCAAGCAGTAAATGTACGCGTTGTAATGAAACGAACCCTGTCCCCGGATTTAAGTTAAAATGTCAACGTTTGCAAGTGCTACAGCCACGATATGCGCATCTACATGGAGATAAGACACCGTTCTAGCTACCTGAACCAAACAATAACACCGAAATCATCTTTCCTTTACCGTATATTCGACCAAACTTATAGGAAATTCTCTGAACAAAAATACCGAAAAGCGGTTCACTAACGTAGAACGGGGACCCGTTTCCGAAATTAAGTTAGTATGTCAATGACTAGAAGTGCTACAACCACGATACACGCATCTACATGGAAATTATAATATATCATGCTAGCCACCTGAACCAAAGAATAACACCCCAATCATCATACCTTTACCATACAAAGAACCAAACTTAAACGAAATTATTAAAAATACGGCACCAAGCAGTTCATGTACGCGTTGTAATGAAGCGAACACTGTCCCCGGATTTAAGTTAAAATGTCAACGATTGCAAGTGCTACAGCCACGATATGCGCATCTACATGGAGATAAGACACCGTTCTAGCTACCTGAAACAAACAATAACACCGAAATCATCTTTCCTTTACCGTATATTCGACCAAACTTATAGAAAATTCTCTGAACAAAAATACCGAAAAGCGGTTCATTAACGTAGAACGGGGACTTGTTCCGAAATTAAGTTAATATGTCAATGACTAGAAGTGCTATAACCACGATACACGCATCTACATGGAAATAGGACATCATTCTAGCCACCCGAACCAAAGAATAACACTCCAATCATCATACCTTTACCATACAAAGGACCAAACTTAAACGAAATTCTGGAAAATACATGTACGACACCAAGCAGTTCACGTTCATTAATGAAGGGAACACTGTCTCCGAATTTAAGTCAAAATGTCAATGATAAGAAGTGTTACAGTCACGATATGCGCATCTACATGGACATACGACACCTTACTAGTCACCTGAACGGAGAATAATAAAGAATTCATCATACTTTTACTACCAATGCTACTAAATCCACACCGCGATAAACATAAATGTCGTTCTCTAGGGACGACGCACAAATGATCCCCACTCCCACTATTATTCATTTATTTTCTTAAAAGATAAAACAAACGCAACGCTATTTTGCAGTTTCTGCATCTATTTCATTTATTAAGTACCTGACCTGGAAAAAAAACAGAATACAACTAAAAATGAGCAACATTAATTTTGTTTTCTATCTGAAAACGTGCATAAGACGTGTTAGAATAATATGCTAGAACATTTACATGTATATGTTATGAACCAGCAACCTCGAAAACTAATATGATGTGTAGCAATCCTATTTCGAAAAATGGGGGAATGGCATCATAAGGAGATTCAATTCAAGCACTAGAGCAAAATATTTTTCTCTGTAGTACCAGTATCCATGATCAGATAACATGTATATGTTATAAACAAGCAACCTCGAAAACCAATATGATGGCTAAACGTTTATAGTGCCCATTTTGAGAAATGGCGGAATGGCATCATAAGGAGATTCAATTCAAGCACTAGAGCAAAATATTGTTCTCTGTAGTACCAGTATCCATGATCAGATAACATGTATATGTTATAAACAAGCAACCTCGAAAACCAATATGATGGCTAAACGTTTATAGTGCCCATTTCGAGAAATGGAGGAATGGCATCATAAGGAGATTCAATTCAAGCACTAGAGCAAAATATTTTTCTCTGTAGTACCAGTATCCATGATCAGATAACATGTATATGTTATAAACAAGCAACCTCGAAAACCAATATGATGGCTAAACGTTTATAGTGCCCATTTTGAGAAATGGCGGAATGGCATCATAAGGAGATTCAATCCAAGCACTAGAGCAAAATATTGTTCTCTGTAGTACCAGTATCCATGTTCAGATAACATGTATATGTTATAAACAAGCAACCTCGAAAACCAATATGATGGCTAAACGTTTATAGTGCCCATTTTGAGAAATGGCGGAATGGCATCATAAGGAGATTCAATTCAAGCACTAGAGCAAACTATTGTTCTCTGTAGTACCAGTATCCATGTTCAGATAACATGTATATGTTATAAACCAGCAACCTCGAAAACCAATATGATAGCTAAACGTTTATAATGCCCATTTTGAGAAATGGCGGAATGGCATCATACGGAGATCGATGCCATTCAAGCACTAGAGTAAAAGATTGTTCTTTGTAGTGCCAGTATCCTTGTTCAGATATATTAGAACATGTATATGTTATAAACAACATATTACCTGGAAAACCAATATGGAGATACCATTCAAGCATTAGAGCAAAAGATTGTTTTCATCATAAGAAGGCACTATAAACGGGGCCATAAATTAGTGTTTGAGGGTATACAAAATGTAACTAAAATATACACAATTTAATGGATATGTATCTAGACATTATTGGAAAGTATGGAATTTCAAAGCACCATGTAATGGTGTGGGAATGCTGATAGAAAATCAAGTAACAATTTATTTATTGACCAAATTTTAAAATTCTTATTTAATTGGTCTCATAATTTTTGTATATTCACGTGTTGCCTATAATCATACATGAACAGATTGGGGGTTTGTTTGCGTAATTGGATCCTAAACCACACCAACGTTGTTCTGATTACGTTCTATCCCGCCTTGAAAAAATCTTCAAGTCGCTAAAACTGGCTGTGGTCGGGGTCAATGCCAAAATACGTTCATCTCGTCTCCAGGATCTCGTCTTTATTATTTCATCGTCCGGCTAAAGTCCGGCTTCAGAACTTCGTAAATACGTATTTAGTATGTGACAATTCTGTTAGTCGATAATCTCGTTTCTAGTACGTTGTCATCTGGTCTAATTGCAGAACTGGTTAGACGGTCCAAGAGAATTTTGAAAGGCTTGAAGTTCTGGATCACCTTCCCATCCGATCACGTCCATGAAGTAAACAGGCCGTTGGAAGTTGTAGCAAGTACGCCTAATTCATTCGACAGCAGTAGTTAAATTCCAGTTTAGCAACGTTTTAAAGAACGCATTGTGAACTAGTTTGGTTTGATTAATTAGCTTGATCTATTATCGTATATATATATTAATTTCTCGGAATTATCGAAAAATGATCTTGGGAGAGTTAAATCGATCTATACTTCCAAATAAAAATAATCCTCATATGTGGTAATTAACCACATTATTTGCAAGGAGGTAATTAACCACATTATTTGCAAGGAGGTAATTAACCACACTTAAATTACGTATACCTTCTTTACCGCAAGGCCCCTAAAAAGCAGCAATCGTTTAAATTTATATGTTTTTCAGTACGTATACAAAACCAAAGGACACCAAAGGCCCTAAAATGTCCTAAAGGTCATGTCGCAAAAATGCCCATGTCTTTACTTATAGTGCTTCAAAGCTCACACAGTACCTCATTGAGCCTCTTCCTACTCCAAACTTGTCCAACGCTCGAATGGATGTTTTCACGATTCCTACTCTATAATTATCAAGGATCTCCGAGTGGCATGAATTCCTCTCATGCAAACTTAAAACAATTGATTTTTCTCTTAAGGCACGACCAAAATTATCCAAAAGCCACTTGAAGTTCTGATCACGAACTTCATCCTCCAATGCCCGATAGTTAGTTTCAGCACGCACCCAAATGCACCCAATGCCCTTCGAATACGAAAAGCTCAAGGAATTACGATTTCAGTTTTGTAGTTCTCAAAAGGCCCCCGAAGCCGATGTCAGGGAAAATGTAGTCCCCTGAATATATAGTCCGGCCGGGAACCAAACATCCTAGGAACCCAGGTCCTCCGAAACTAGATGTATGGTCTTAACCGAACTATATTTTCTACATGATGGCCGGTTGACTTGGTGATTGGGTACCTAACGTCCCTAGCAAGGTTACCAACTTTTAATTAGGTTGCATACTTTTGCCTTTAAGAGTATTGAATTGACTTTTCGAGCACTAAATAGACATAGGCCTCGCAATACTTGGTGTAGACTACTGTTCCATATATTTTACCAAAAACCACTTTCAGCTTATTTAATGGCAGATACACCATAGATCATGTAACACTTTGAGAAATATGTAAGATCCACATTTATTAAAATGAAGATTACAAATATCAACATTGTACATCATAAACTTGAATAAATATTGAGGTACAATAAATAAATGAACCCAAAGGCCCGAAAAGGCCCCCAAGCTCCAAGTTATAGCCTTTATAGCATATATAGTGGCAGATACACCAAAGAGCATGTAACAAAAAAGAAATATGTATAATTCACTCTTAAATGAAAATTACAAATATGAACAATGTAGACCAAAAATTAGGGTTTCACTTAGGCATTTGAGATTAAAGGCCCCCAATATACCTACAAGATCTAGGAGGCACTCCGTCTAGCCCAAACAGGGGTGTATATATATACCATGGGGTGTGTAACAAAATTAAATCTTACTAAAATCCATGTTTATTCAGATGTTGAGGACAAATATCAACATTATACATCAAAAACTGGGATAAATATTGATGTACAATAAATATATGCGCCCAAAGGCCCCCAAAAGGCCCCCGAATTTCCAAGTTATAGCTTTTTCAGCTTATATAATGGCAGATACACCATAGATCATGTAACAATTTGAAAAATATATAAAATCAACCCTTATTTAAATGAAGATTAGAAATATCAACATTATCCATGAAAAACTGAGATAAATATTGAGGTACAATAAGTATATGAGCCATAAGGCCCCCAAAAGGCCCCTAAAACTCCAAGTTAAAGCGTATATAGTGGCAGATACACCATAGATCATGTAACAAATTGAAAAATATGTAAAATCCACACTTATTTAAATGAAAATTACAAATATCAACATTGTACATCAAAAACTTGAATAAATATTGAGGTACAATAAGTATATGAGCCCAAAGGCCCCCAAAAGGCCCCCAGATTTTTGGACCCCTAAAATAATATTATAATTTGACCTCCATATAAAATATCAAGCAAAGCAATGATGTGAAATGACATTTAAATAACTCATTTTTATCATATACACATAAAATAAAGTATTATTATGGATCAAAATATATCATATAGACCCAAAGGCCCCCAAAGGCCCCGAAAGGCCCCTCAAGCTCCAAGTTATAGCTTTTCTACCTTATATAGTGGCAGATACACTATAGAGCATGTAACAAATGAAAAATATGTAAAATCCACACTTATTTAAATGAAGATTACAAATATGAACAATGCACACTAACAAATTAAGGTTAAACTTCATAAGCAATAAGCATTTGAGCTCAAAGGCCCCTAAAATACCTCAAAATCAAGGAGGTATACTCTGTCTAGCCCAATTAGTGGACATATACAATGAAGTTATGAAAGTTAAGTAAAATCCATTCTTATTCTAAGGTTAAGAACAAATATCTACATTAGTACATACATACAGTAGATAGAAAATCTGGAAAAATATTGATGCACAATACATGTATGAGACTAAAGGCCCCCAAAGGCCCGTGAAACTCTGTTATAGCTTTCTAGTTCATATAGTGACATATACATCATAAACCATGTAATAAAATAAAGAAATATCTAAAGTCCTGTTTTTTTAATTGTAAATATCAATTATCAACATAAATACATAAAAAAATGTGAATGAAATTGATATAAAATAGGTCTATGAGCCTAAAGGCCCCCAAAGGCCCCCAGATTTTTGGACCCCTAAAATAATATAATAATATGACCTCCATATAAAATATCAAGCAAAGTAATGATGTGAAATGACATTTAAATAACTCATTTTTATCATATACACATAAAATAAATAAAATAAAATATTATTATGGATCAAAATATATCATATACACCCAAAGGCCCCCAAAGGCCCCCAAAGCTCAAAGTTATAGCTTTTCTAGCTTAAGATCATGTAACAATTTGAAAAATATGAAAAATTCACACTTTTTAAAATGATGATTACAAATATCAACATTATACATGAAAAACATTGATAAATATTTAGGTAAAATGAATATATGAGCCCAAAGGCCCCCAAAAGGCCCCCAAAATCCAAATTATAGCTTTTTCAGCTTATATAGTGGCAGATACACCAAAGACCATGTAACAATTTGAAAAATATGTAAAATTCACACTTATTTAAATGAAGATTACAAATATCAACATTATATATGAAAAACATTAATAAATATTGGGGTAAAATGAATATATGAACCCAAAGGCCCCAAAAAAGCCCCCAAACTCCAAGTTATAGCTTTTTCAGCTTATATAGTGGCAGATACACCAAAGACCATGTAACAATTTGACAAATATGTAAAATCCACAGTCACTTATTTAAATGAAGATTACAAGTATAATCATTATACATGAAAAACTTGAATAAATATTTAGGTACAATAAATATATGAGCCCAAAGGCCCCCAAAAGGCCCCCAAACTCCTAGTTATAGCTTTTCCAGCTTATATAGTGGCAGATACACTACAGATCATGTTACAATTTGAAAAATATGTAAAATTCACACTATTTAAATGAAGATGACAAATATCAACATCATACATGAATAACATGGATAAATATTTAGGTAAAATGAATATATGAGCCCAAAGGCCCCCAAAAGGCCCCCAAAATCCAAATTATAGCTTTTTCAGCTTATATAGTGGCAGATACACCAACGACCATGTAACAATTTGAAAAATATGTAAAATTCACACTTATTTGAATGAAGATTACAAATATCAACATTATACATGAAAAACATTAATAAATATTGGGGTAAAATGAATATATGAACCCAAAGGCCCCAAAAAAGCCCCCAAACTCAAAGTTATAGCTTTTTCAGCTTATATAGTGGCAGATACACCAAAGACCATGTAACAATTTGACAAATATGTAAAATCCACAGTCACTTATTTAAATGAAGATTACAAGTATAATCATTATACATGAAAAACTTGAATAAATATTTAGGTACAATAAGTATATGAGCCCAAAGGCCCCCAAAAGGCCCTGAAACTCCAAGTTATAGCTTTTTCAGCTTATATAGTGGCAGATACACTACAGAGCATGTAACAATTTGAAAAATATGTAAAATTCACACTATTTAAATGAAGATGACAAATATCAACATCATACATGAATAACATGGATAAATATTGAGGTAAAATGAATATATGACCCCTAAGGCCCCCAAAAGGCCCCCAAACTCCAAGTTATAGCTTTTTCAGCTTATATAGTGGCAGATACACCAAAGACCATGTAACAATTTGAAAAATATGTAAAATTCACTCTTAAATGAAGATTGCAAATATGAACATTGTACACCAAAAATGGGGGTTCCACTTAGGCATTTGAGATTAAAGGCCCCCAAAATAACTGCAAGGTCTAGGAGACACTCTTTCTAGCTCAGATAGTTGTATATATTTACCATGGAGTATGTAATGAAATTAAATTTTACTAAAATCCATGTTTATTCAAACTTTGAGAACAAATATCAACATTGTACATCAAAACCTGGGATAAATATTGATGTACAATAAATATATGAGCGTAAAGGCCCCCAAAAGGCCCCCAAACTCCAAGTTATAGCTTTTCCAGCTTATATAGTGGCAGATACACTACAGAT